>CAUYON010099994.1:0-46320 GCA_963573935.1 Arctocebus calabarensis
GGCAGCGGGCGGCCAATCGGGACCATGCGGGAGTCCCAGCAGAGTTCCTGGCCACTGCTGGTGGGGAGTGCCAATCAGGGCTGCAAGGGGGTCCCAGCAGAGTGGAGTTCCTTGCCACTGTGGGTGGTGGGCCTGGGGCACAGCTCGGAGCCAGGGGGCAGGGGGGGGGGAGGTTCCCTGCGGACGGCAGGCCGAGGACACAGATTGGCACTGGGAGGGGGCCCCAGCAGACTTTCTGGCCACTGCTGGCAGTGGGTCAAGGCCCCACAGGGAGTTTTGACAGCGCACTGGAAGCTTCTCAGTAAGCAGCATAATGGAGGTGGCATCCACACCCAGGCGGTGGGACACAGGGTGCTCTGATTGGGGTTTTCCTGTGTCCCAGTCAAAGCTCACCTGAGAGTCCTCAATGGGAAAGGCTTCAGCTTCTCAGAAAAACAGGGATGGCACTACCCTGTACCAGAGTCCAGAAATAGTGAGACTGGTCACCAGAGGGAGACAGAGCTTGAGACATCACAGGCTCAGGTCTTTTAGCATCTGATCCAGCAAAGTGCCGAGCCGGGAGGAGAACTACACATGGAATCCTTTGTTGGGCTTTAATTTCTGCGACTGCTATTTCTTATCTTCTCCCCTCCTCTCTTCTTTTTCTTCTTCTTTTTCTCCTTTCTCTCCCCTCCTCTCCTTTTCCTTTGTTTGTTTCTAAGTGGTAACAAGCTGCTTTCCAGGACTGTGCAGTCCAGAGAAGAAACCTGGGGCAAATCTCCTCCCTCTGCCCAGAGCCTCCCCTCTGACGTCCAGACAAGCACACTACTTTCTGACTTCAAATCATGAATCTGCACAGTTCTCATATCTCCTGTATCAGATTTTGAAGTTTCTTAACAGAGACACAGAAGCAACATTATGTATTTTTATATATTTAAATATATATTTTTATATGTATATTATATATATTTAAATATATACTTATATATTAATATAAATATATATATATAAGGAAAGAAATAGAACATTGACAAGGCAAAGAAAAGTTTGATGCAGAATTAACCTGTCTCATTTCATCACAAAAATTCAAATTCTAGGGGCAGTACCTGTGGCTCAGCGAGTAGGGCCTCAGTCCCATATACTGAGGGTGGCAGGTTCAAACCTGGCCCCAGCCAAACTGCAATGAGAAAATAGCTGGGTGTTGTGGCAGGTGCCTGTAGTCCCAGCTACTCGGGAGGCTGAGGCAAGAGAATCACCTAAGCCCAAGAGCTGGAGGTTGCTGTGAGCTGTGAAGCTACAGCACTCTACCAAGAGCAACAAAAGTGAGACTCCGTCTCTAAAAAAAAAAAATTCAAGTTGTATTTATTTTTAATATCAAAATGTTTCCTATAAATAGCAGAAGCACACAGGGCATGGTGGCTCACACTCTTAACCCAGCACTTTAGGAAGTCGAGGCAAGAGGATCACTTGAGCCCAGGAATTCGAGACCAGCCTAGACAACATAACAAGACTCCATCTCTACAAAAAAAAAAAAAACATTTTTAATTAGCCAGGCATGACAGTGCACACCTGTGGGCTTGAAAGGCTAAGGCAGGTGAAGCCCTTAAGCCTAGGGATTTCAGGTGGCAGTGAGTTAAGATCATGCCACTCCACTCCAGCTGGGACAGAGCAAGACCCTGTTGCTAAAAATAATAAAAATAATAAGAAGACTAAATAATAGATGTGAAACTATACTCATACCATCAAAATCTTTTTTTAAAGAGCCAATTACCTAGGTTTGGGATTTTAAACTTTCTTAAGGCTTCTCATTAGAGTATTTGTCATGCAATTGGAAGGGAAAGTATTTTTAAAAATCGATAGAATTAAATAAAATTTGCTCTTGAGTCACAGATCTGATTAAAGAAGATGATTAGGCTGTTGACACCAATCTCCCAAGGAGGGACTTGATTTTATTAACTAGACATCTCTGAAGGCTCTGAGATGGCATTAACATGAGTAAGGTTCTCACTAAGTATTTATGCAATTGATTAATAAATGACAGTTTTGTAATTACCTGGTTTTCTCAGCACAAATTCACACCTAAACAGAAAGGCTGATCTCTTCTAAACCTCCAACATTCCAGCTGAGAAGATAGGCTTGCAAGAGCAGGACCCAATCAAACACAGGCCACAAGCAAGAATCATGGAAGTAATTAACCTATTTGTTCTTCTCCTCGCTCCTTTTTGCCTACTTGCTTGTCCTGTTCAAGGATTATTTGATTAAAAATAACCAAAAAACACTTAATTTAGGATGGAGGGGAGAGAAGTACACAGAAAGACTGGAGGACCTTTCATGGAATCAAAAGCGAGAAGCGTCACCAGCCTTCTAGAAGGCCCCGGAATAGGGATAGAAAAACAGTGAGGCGGTGACGCAACCATGATCTTCTCCCAATTTCTTACCCTCTTACCAAAAGGTCTGCCTTTCCACTACACATCTAATTCTGTTTCTGCAGATCAGCTTTCCCTGTCTCACTGTGTATATGGCTTCAAACAATCCTATCTGTCCTTTGTACACACGGTCCTGACTGTCACTATGTTCCAAATCCAGTTTCCCCAAACTTAGGAATCTGGCCCAGTTTGGGTCAAGTGTTAACCTCTGATGTAAGAAGCTATGGCCAGAGGAGTGAGGTCACCTCACCTGTCACCTTAGGGACAGCCACCTGTGCAAATAGGGCTCTCTGTGACAGGTGCTGAAAATTGATGGGCTCTACAGCTACCACAGTTCACTCCGGTCCATTGGTCTTGATGGACTAGAATTAAAATACTGGGAAAATGGATTCAGTATCTATAAGTATCTTCAATTAAAGCCCTCATATTTAAAATTACAAAAATGGCTCAAAAATTCTTTCCTATAAATGGATGGTTTAGTTCATACTGATTTTGCCATGTGAAAATCCAATTGCATATGAATGTTTTACAAAATCTTGCCTGAGATCACAAAGCTTTTGAGCATATTTCAGTTTTGCAGCATTAAAATATGTGATCACAAAATTACAATTAAGACTGTGTACATTTCCATCAAAAACATAATATACCATGATCAAGATGGATCAACATATGCAAATGAATAAATGTGAAACATCATACCAACAGAAGAAAGGACAAAAATCCTATGTTCTTCTAAAGAGGGATACCAGAAAAGCATTCAATAAAATTCAACACCCGTTAATGACAAAAAATTCAAAAAACTCAACATGATAAAGTATATATGACAAACCCAGTTAACATCAGACCAAACAGGACAAAACTACAAGAAAAGGATTCTTGTTTTCACCACTCCTTTAACATAGCATTGGAAGTCCCAGCCAGAGCAATCAGAACAGGGAAAGAAATAAAAGGTATCTCTTTGGAAAGAAGAAGTCAAATTGTTCTTCTTTGAAGAAAAAAAAAAGATTTTATATATATAAAAACTTAAATACTCTACCAAAAACCTCTTTGATCTGATAAATGCAGTAAAGTTCCAGAGTACAATATCAACATATGGAAACCAGCAGTATTTCTATACACCCATTATGAACTAGTTGAGAAAGAAATGAAGATGGCAATCCTATTTACAATAGCTGCAAAAAATAAAAAATAAAAATACCTAGCAATAAATATAACTAAGGAGGTAAAAGACCTCGCAGGGAAAACACTGACAAAAGAAATTACAAAGGACACAAAACAAAGATCCTCTATGTTCATGGACAGGAAGAAACAATATTGTTAAAATTGACTATACTGCCCAAAGCAGGCTACAGATTCAATATAATCCCAGTAAAAATACCTCTATCATTTTTCACATAAACAGAAAAAAAATCTGAAAATGATTATAGAACAAGAAAGAACCCAAGTAGCCAAAGCAATATTGAGCAAAAAAGACTAAGGCTGGAGACATTGCATCACCTGACTTCAAAATATGTTACAGGACTATAGCAGCCAAAAGAGCATGGTATTGATATGAAAACAGACACTTATAACAATAGAACAGAATAGATAGCCCCAAAATAAATCCACATACTTACAGCCAACTGATTTTCAACATCAGCACTATGAATATACACTGGAGGAAGAACAAATCTCTTTAAGAAATGGTGCTGGGAAAATTGGATATCCATATACAGAAGAATGAAACTGGACTCCTATCTGTCACCCTATACAAATATCAACTGAAAATCGATTAAAGACTTAAACATAAAATCAAAAATTATAAAACTACTAGAAGAAAACAGAGGAAAAACACCTAAGGACTGTGGTCTAGGCAACAATTCTATGGCTAAGACCTCAAAAGCTTAGGCAAAAAAAACGAAAAAAAAATAGACAAATGGGAATATATTAAACCAAAAAGATGCTGCACAGCAAAGGAGCCAACCAAGAGAATAAAGAGACAAATGAATGAATAGGAGAAAATATTTGCAAACTATTCCTCTGACCAATAAGGACCAATATTCAAAATACACATGAACTCGAACACCTCAACAGGTAAAAAAATAACAACCTCATTTAAAAATGCTCAACATCACTAATGACCAGGGAAATGCAAATAACCACGTAAGATATCATCAGATTCCAGTTAGAATGACTGTTATTAAAAAGACAAATAATAACAGATGCTGGGCAAGGATGCAGAGAAAAGGGGGCTCTTATACCCTGTTGGTGGAAATGTACATTAGCAAGCCATGATGGAAAACAGGATGAGGGTTCCTCAAAAACATAAAAAATAATTCCCATATGACCCAGAAATCTCACTGTCAGGTATTTACCCAAAGGAAAAGAATTCAGTTTAGCAAAGGGATGCCTTGCAATAGCATATCTATTGTAGCATTATTATCAACAATCAAGATCGCAGCTCAATTCACAATTGCCAAGCCATGGAACCAATCCAAATGCCCACCAACCCATGAATGGATCAATAAACTGTGCTATATGTATACCATGGAATACCATTCAGCTATAAAAAAGATGATGACTTTACACTTTTTGTATTTACCCAGATGGAGATGAAACTCGTTCTTCCTTATAAAGAATCTCAAGAAAGAAAATTCAGGCTTGTTGCCCAGAGCTCAGTGATTAGGATGCCAGCCCTGTGCACTGGGGCTGGTGGGTTTGAATCCAGCCCAGGCCTGCTAAACAACAATGACAACAACACCAAAAAAATAGCCGGGCTTTGTGGCAAGCGCCTGTAGTCCCAGCTACTTGGGAAGCTGAGGCATGAGAGTCAGGTAAGCCCAAGAGTTTGAGGTTGCTGTGAGCTGTGATGCCATGGCACTCTATCAAGGGTGACATAGTGAGACTCTGTCTCAAAAAAAGAAAAAAAAGGAAGGAAGGAAGGAAATGCAAGTATGCAATGTACTCAGAATATTAATATGAATCTAATGGAAAAGCAACTACACGCCCATATGAAAAAATAACACAAGTATATTCCACTGGGGGAGCAGGGAGCAGGGAAGGAGGAAAGGAGAGCAGGGGCGATTGGTGAGTTCTCACCCAATGACACATCGTGAGCGTGTACAGCACACCCCCAGGATGAAGGGCTCAATTGCCTCAACTACAACTTGAACTTTACCTTAGAAACACAATCAACGTAACCTAATCATCTGTACCTTCATATTGATCTGAATTTTAAAAAAATAAACAAAACTTAACAAAGCAAAAACAAAAACAGCCACGATATAAAATCACCAAAGTGTCCATCCAGAGATGAATGGATAGAGAAAATGTTGTCTATGCACACCATGAAATGCTATTCAGCCATAAAAAAGAATGAGATGTTGTCACTCACAACAATATGGATGGAGCTGGAGGACGCTGTGTTAAGGGAGATTAGCCAGGCAAAGACAGACAAATAGCACATGTTCTCACTCGTGTAGGAGCTAAAAATAAAAAAGTCAATGTCATGGAGGTAGAGAGTAGAATGATAGATACTCTACTATCAGATACAGAAGATGTATGTGGCTGAGGAGGGGGATGAAGAGAGCTTGGTTAATGAGTACAAACATAGAATTAGGTAGAAGGAATAAGATTTAATATTTGATAGCCAAGTTCCATGACTATCGTCAACAATAATGTATTATATATTTCAAAGTAGCTAGAAGAGAAGACTTGAACTGTTCCCAGCACATACATGGAAATCACAAATACTCAAGATGATGGATGCCCTAAATACCCTGATTTAATTATTAGCCATTCTATGCATGTAATAAAATCTCACGTGTACCCCATAAGTAAGTAAAATGTATTGTATCAATTTAAAAAAAGAATGTATGCATTTCTGCTGGAGAAAAGGAGAGTCTTGAGTGGGAAAGCAACATTTAGGAAATACCACATATATGAGGCTAAAGGTAAAGCTTTGATTTAAGCCAAACAGGATGGAGCTTCAAGAATGCTCCTTTGCATTTCTAAGGGAAAGCTCAAGTTGTAGTTGAGCCCTTCATTCAGGGGTTATGCTGTGTACCCTTACATTGTGCACATCAAGAGTGGATCAATAAGATGGCTTCAGCCCCAAGGTGACAGTACATCTTTGGTTAACACTGAAGAGGTTCTACTCTTCAATCCTTTCTACATGATTGTACCACAAATGCCACAATGAACTCCAAAAACCGATAAGTGTAGGAGTGCATGCAATTTGATGACGATGAATGCATACAAATCTAATGATGATGATCTAGATTACTGAACATTAAACTCAGGTGAAAAACCAGGAATAAAATAAGGGTCAAATTTTTCTTCTCATTCATCTTAAATCACGCTCACATTTATCATACAGCTCATATCTTGGGCCAGTGACTTCTTGTCTATGGCCACATCTCTGTTGGGTTCAAGACGAGCTTTTGCAAATCCTTCTTTATCAAATGTAAGAGTAGGGCACTGCTACAAGCTTAAAATTCCTGCAGCAATCTTCAAAACCAAGGAGATATAATTTGCATAAATCTTTTGTTTTGTTTCCTTTTATCATTTTTTAAATTTCATATTAAATTTTTAATATGAAGGTACAATTGATTATGTTACATTATTTGCATTAGGTAAAGCTCAAGTTGTAGTTGAGCCCTTCATCTGGGGGAGTGTGCTGTGTACCCTTACCTTATGTACATTAGGTGGGAGTTCACCAATCCCCCTCCCTCCTTCCTTTTCCCCTTTCCCCTCTTCCTTTCCTGCCCACTTAAATATACTTGTGTTATTTTTTTTCTTGTGGGCATGTAATTGTTTTTCTATTGGTTTCATATTAGTATTGAGTACATTAGATGCTTGCTTTTCCATTCTTGTGATACTTTATTAAGAAGCATGTGCTTCATGCCATCCAAGTAAATATGAAAGATGTAAAGTCTCCATCTTTTTATGGCTGAATAGGATTTATGGTATACCTCTACCATAGTTTGTTAATCCATTCATGGGTTGATGGGCACTTGCGTTGCTTCCATGTCTTGGCAATTATAAACTGAGCTTCAAAAGACATTCTAGTACAAATAACCTTGTGATAAAATGATTTTCTTTCTTCTGGCTAAAAACCTAGTAAGGGGATTGCACAATCAAATGGAAGGTCTACTTTTAGCTCTTTGGGGATTCTCTGTACTTCATTCCATAGCGGGTGTATTAGTTTGCAATCCCACCAGCAGCGTCAAAGTGTTTCCTTCTCTCCACATCCATGCCAGCATTAACAGTTTGGGGATTTTTGTGATGTGGGCTATTCCCACTGGGGTTAGGTGATATCTCAGGGTGGTTTTGATTTGCATTTCGCTGATGACTATTTTTTCATGTATTTGTTGACCATTCATCTGTCTTCTTCAGAGAAGTTTCTGTTCAAGTCTCTTGCTCACTTATAAATGGGATTGTTTGCTCTTTTCTTGTTAATTAACTTGAGTTCTCCGTAAATTCTAGTTATCAGTCCCTTGTCACATTCACGGCAAGTTTGCATAAAATCTTGTTTCATTGTCTTATTTAACACTCAGTGAGCCATAATCTTATGAAAAACAACTTTTGAGACACCTCATTAGTCTAATTTTTATTTTATTTACTAGACATTTGTATGTCTAGCATTTTTAAGACACTAACTTAATCATCACAACAACCCTGTTATATGAATAGTATTTTCCTCATTAGTAGATGAGGAAATTGAAGCCCAGAGAGGTTAAGTAACATGCTCAAGATGAAAACTGAGTGATTTAACAAATAATGGAATCAGAATAGGTTTTATCAATAGCTCTTGAAGCTTGTTGGTCCCAAGAGGACCAACAGTCCTCTTTAATATCATAGTACAAATTCTAAATTCCTCACCTGTTGTCCTGTTTAACTCTCAACACGCCCTGAGGTTAGCCTTAGGTATCCTCACCTCCTGTTTACGGAGAAGGAGACAGGATCTCAGATGCTGAATGATTTCCAAAGGTTCTGCAAGCTAGTCAAGGATGTAGGTAAGACTCCACTGGGCCTTCTGACTCTTCTGGTTCTTGCTACTGCTCCACAAATCTAATGTGACATTTTGGTTGTCTGCATGCTAAAATGGCTAGGTCTCCCTTGGTGTGAAGGTGCCCTAGTGTAAATAGATGTAGTTCTCACATGTAGGACACTTGTCTGAGCTATAGAGCTAATTCCGGTTGGGGAGAGGGGGTTCTGTCTATCAGCTATTGAATTCTTTCTCTGGCAGATGTAACTTTCCCCATGAAAATGGTAACTCATATTCTACAACGATCAGAGATGCCTGCTGAGTTCTGATCTGGCTTCCCTTTTGTCAGCCTTGCACCACCAAAAGGACCACGGCGTCTCACAGCAGCCCCGCCCACTGACCCACCCTGTGACTTCCCTGTGTTCTGAGCCCCACACCAAGTGCTCAGGCAGAGGGAAGATGAAATTTGTGGGAACTCTGTTGGTGCAACTCTCTTTCGTTTTTCTGTTGTTGCTGCCTGTTTTACTCTCTTCTCCAGTTTAGTGTGAGGATTTTTCTAGCCTGATGGAATGAGGTGGAAAGTTTTCCATTTTCTTTAGCTCTGCAATAGTTTTTAAAATCCACATTTGGTGAAGATCACTCCTCCAAACTGGGACTTGGACTATGTTTTCAACTATTTCAAAAATTATTGGTTGATTCCCACATTCATGTCTTCTTAATTTTAGTCTTGTATTTATTTTTGATATATTCTCTGAGTCAAGATCCTCATTTGAGCCCTTACTGAAAATGCCTTTGCTGATTCACATGAGACAGGATTCGTAAGATGAGATTCATCGTATTCTCAGGATGGAGGCTCCCATCCATGGAGGGATCCTCTGCTTCAGTTCACATTTTTAGCTGGTGGTTCTTTGGGGTGCAAAGAAGGCCCCGGGAGCCTATCTTCTGATGAAGAATTATGATACTAAGGCTTCACACAAGTTTTCCTTCAAGATTCTTCACTTTTTCAATTACTCATTCAATTAGCACTTTTGGATCACCTATTATGGGCCACGATTGAACTAGTTTGGGGATTTATTTTTTAAAAAAATGAATTGGACTGTTTTCAGGGCTTTTGTGGTTTAGAGAGTAAGAAGGACGAATACATCGAATAGTAAATGTTCCAGGAAAGGCTGTGACTACATGCACTGTCTAAGGTACATACATCAGCCTCGGAGCTGAACTAGAGATAAACAAATATTTATTAGAAGCATTGGTTTTCCAAACAATTTTTATGACTCTACAAGCAAGTTTTAAAGGCGTTTTAGTCGGCATTTCTGGTTTAATTCTAGTCTTGTTTCCCTCCTGATTATTCAGATAAACCTTAGCAATATTCCCACTTAGCTAACTAAGAATAATTTGCCAAAATCCAGTTCTTTTTATGTAAAAAGTGCTCATGATCGTGTCGGTGCTTCTTATTTGGGATTTATATATATGTTTATCCGAGGTCATCCTCCCCCCATAAACAGAGCTATTTGCCTTGCTGCCATTTCAGCATTTCAGGGGATATTTTTTGGTTTTACCTCCAGCTGTTTATCAGCGGAACAGCGCCTGCCCTGGAGTAAACCATTCTCTACAGTCCCATATAAATACTAAACTCCAGAATTTTAAACATGTATAACTCCTTTGCACCTGGTGAAATTTTTCAGGTAAATAGTGGGGAGGGGGATAAGTCATCATTCTTTGCTTTTTCTTCAAATCCAATTTCTTATCCCAGTTCATGGTTTGTCATCCTACTGACCTAAATTTTGATAAGAGCAAGTGTCACTACTGAAACAGTAGATAAAAGTGTCATCCAAACTGAAGACCCTTTCTACAGGAAATCAAGACCTTTTCCTAGGCCTGTGAAGCGGTAGTATGAACCCTGTGGAAATAGTTGGTAGCGACAACCATGAGTGTGGGAGGCTGGGCCACACATCATCACCTCATGTCCCCTGCACCTAGCCACAGGGCTGGGCACATGACCTGAATGCCAACATGTGTGGAACCAAATGTATTCCTCATTTTTTTTTTTTAGTAGAGACAGAGTATCACTATGTCACCCTCAGTAGAGTGCTGTGGAGTCATAGCTCACAGCAACCTCCAGCTCTTGGGCTTAGGTGATTCTCTTGCCTCAGCCTCCCGAGTAGCTGGGACCACAGGTGCTCGCTACAATGCCCAGCTATTTTTTGATGCAGTTTGGCCAGGGCCAGGTTTGAACCCACCACCCTTGGTATATGGGGCCGGCGCCCTACTCACTGAGCCACAGGTGCCATCCCTCAATCATTTTTTAAATATGTTTCAGATCAGAGAATAATAGTGAGAATAATTCTAAGGCATTTGCTTCATTATTAATACATCAGTTCCAAGTGTTTTCACTATTCACATACTTTCTGATCCAGACCTTCAGTTTTGAGCTTACATTTTGTGGAATTCTCCTACATTGTAAAGGTAGTGTATAGTCTATTCCTAAAGTATTTCTTTGTACTGGGATGTTGAGGAAAGGGTAAAAGAAAAAAGATGTCATCTCTGAGCTATGTGTTAATTCAAATAATACAAATTATCCACAAAGTTTAGTGATGTGAAACAACAGCTATTATCTCACAGATTCATTGGATCTGGAATCCAGACACAGCTTGGCATCCTCCAAAACAAGATTCCGCCCCCAACAGGAGGAGATGGTTACCGCGGCCCCTTCAGTCTGTTATATGTCATCGAACACATTCTTGATAGACAGGCTCACATTTTCAAGTAGATTTTCTGCTTTGTGTTATTTCTGGTGTTTGAAAATAAAGCATTTACCTCTGCATCCTAAAGAGCAATCAGTAACTTCAGTTTTTGTTCCTGGAAAACGTAAATAGGACCCCCATATTTGTTGAATAAGCAAGCAATGTGGGTTTATTTTAAGGTAGGTGAATCAAAGATACAAATGCCTTCCCAGGCAGTAAATAAGGTCAATCTATTGTTAGGAAATGCTTAGTAACAAAAATATTATTAATAGTACTGAATAGAGAAGGCAGGCTAAGCATGTGCTACGAAGTAGTTTATTCAAATGCCTATTGCTAAGCCCGGCGTGGTGGTGCACACCTGTAGTCTCAGCTACTCAGGAGGCTAAGACAGGAGAATGGCAGTGAGCTATGATTGCATCACTTTACTCCAGCCTAGGTGAAAGAGGGAGACCCTGTCTCTAAAACCAAAACAAACTGCCGTGGCTCGTGACTCTAATCCCAGAACTCTGGGAGGCCGAGGTGGGAGAATCCCTTCAGTCCAGGAGTTGGAGAGACCAGTCTGAGCGAACACAAGATCCCCTCTCTACTAAAATAGAAAAATTAGCCAGGCATTGTGGCAGGTGCCTGCAGTCCAAGCTACTCAGGAGGCTGAGGCAGGAGGATCACTTCAACCCAGGAGTTTGAGGTTGCTGTGAAATAGGCTGATGCCATGGCACGCTAGCCTGGGCAACAGAGAGGCCTTCTCGGAAGAAAGGCAAGAAAATGCCTTCTCTAAATTGGATTTCTGAAGTTTCAGTTCTCATGAGACTTTCAGCTCTCTTAGAATCAAGAACAGGACAAAGGACGGTCACCAAATGAAAAGATTTTCCAGGTTGGTCCAGGATACAGATGTGTGCCTGTGACTATGCCAGGTGCAAGGAGAGAGAATGAGAAGAAGCTGAGGAAGGAGAAAACTCTTGTGGCCCCGGAGGGCTCTTTGGCCTACATACCTTTGCCACCTGCGGACTGGCCCTTCCCATGACCTCTTGGACCCTGCCACACACCGGCAGGCCCCCGGCCACCTCTCTGCCTTCTCTGCTGGCCTCAACCACGCTAGCCCCTGCTGCCACAGCCTCGCAGGCGGGGATCTTTCTGTTTGGAGCAGACCTCCTGCAGGCCGCCTCATGGCTTGTCTCCTGTTTGTCACGCAGATCTCTTCCCCAATGCTATTTTCCTAACCCAAAAAAAAAAAAAAAAAAAAACTCTCCTGACTCCCCCCCCAAAAAAAGTATTCCCCCTGTCACAAAAAAAGGACTGCTGTCACTGCTCATCCCACATAGCTCCAGATATATTCTAGGATTTTACAAGTTTGCCCTTAGTGTCCCCCAAACTGTGGGCTTTCTGAGGGCCTGGAGTTGGACTCTTTCATTCACTGCTAAAAAGCCCGAGTTGTGGATCAGCCCCTGGCACAGAGGAGGTGCTTAATCGATTTTTGGTGATTAAGTGAACAAGTCAAATGCTTACTCTGTGCCAGGCAGAGACGAGCAGTTTCCAAACATTATCTTCCATAACCCCCACGAGAGCTGCCGAGAGAGAGTCTGCTATCATATCCTCATATCGGATATCCTCTGCAGAGTGCAAAAAGGTAACAAATTATCCAAAACTGCCCACCGACCAGATGACTGATGTGGATCTGAGCCCAGGACAGTCTTGTTCTGAGCTCTTAACCAACTGACCTCTTTAAATTAAATGATTATACAAATACAATCAGCCCTGCGGTGGCAACAGAAATGCCTGTCCAATTGCATACATCGCTAGGGCTTTGCCCGGTCCCTACTGGTGAAAATGCCACCTAAATAAGACAGAAAGCCACCTCCGGGATTGGCAGATCCCCTCACTGCCGTTATTGAGTTCTTCTTCTCCTCAGACACCCATCATCTCTCTTTTTCAGGAAGTGGCCTATCAAGGAAAAGTTTGGGTGGATTTTCTGCAATTTGAAAATAAAGAGCAGAAAAGCAAACTCCCTTGGGAATTACAGGAAGATTGAAGGGGAAGATACTTAAACTCACCAGTCTGCTTCCCACACCAGGAAGCTGACATGCTCCAGCATTACCAAGGTCAGGTGATGGGCGCTGGGCATGGAATGTCCGACAAACAGATCCTCCTTCCACCAGCCGGCCGGGGCCAATGTGCGTGCAGAAGGAATTTAGGAGATCAGAGAGCTCGTGCTAGTCCTGGGAACAGTGGCTTGGACTGGATTTGTTTTATTTTGTTCTGGCAAGTATTAATCCTTTTCTGTGTCCCAGGCACCACGCAATGCACAGTGCATGCAATTTCTTCTCAAATCCTTGATTAGAGCAAGGATTCCATTATCAACGCGTTCATCACTTAGAAACATCAACATTTGCTCACAATATTAGTAACTGATATGTCATGGTCACTGTATGCCAGGATATTTGACCTCTGGAGTGAGTTGCCATGAGATTCTGGGGTTTTTTTCCCCTCATCTGTCTTGCCAAACATTTTCTAGAAGTCCTTTTTTAACCCATGGATACATTTAAATCCCTTTAAACTTTTCTATCATCTATACCAAACATCTGGGCTTTGGAGTTGGGGGCTGGGAATAAAAAAGAGGGAGTAGGGGTTTGAGTTCTTTTTGAAGCTGCTCAGTTAATTTAACACTTCATGCTAAGAAAATTCTTTCTGAAATTGTCTTTCAAGCTCTTGAATTTAAATTTGGGATCTTGGGATCTTGCTGGGGCATAGCCGAAGACACTGTGATTCCAGCCCCATCTGAAGGGGCACGAGCTTTGCTGGTTAGCTCAACACCTGCCCGCATAGCGCAGGGGGAGTCAGAGGCAGCACCGTGGCCCACTTGGCTTTTCCCACGTGGCTTCTGCAGCACAGGGACCACCCCGACTCTGCACGACCAAGCTCCTTTCACTCACTCACACCCAGAGTCCTCACCAAGGCGGTGACCCCTGGGTGGACGAAGGTCAGTCTCAAATCTTAGGGCAGGCATCCTGGAGACTGGAAGAAGCCCCTAAGGTTTGGTCCACCACCCTCTGGGCAGTGTCACAAGGTTTTCAAAGTAACATATAAATAAAATATTTAAAGACATAAAAGTTCCCATTTTAAAAGGGGAGAATGGGAGCAAAAGCCGCTGAGAGAGAAAAGTTCCTGGTAAGTAACTGTCCGTAAGGAGCCGACTGCCAGACGCCGCGCTCACTTCTCCCAGAGGCCAGAAGAGGGCGCTGTTGTCGTGCACATGTGACCATTCCCGCCCAGCCTGCTGAGCTCGGAGCCAGTCTTGTTAGGAAAGCATTTGATACAGGTGGGACAGTTTAGGGTAAGGTTAAAAGCCCTAGACTCAGTCAGGAGATTCGGTTTTAACCCCAGCAATACCCCTTGGCAAGTGACTCCTGGTGAATCAGCTTAGAGTCTGAAGAATTAGGGAGAGGGGGCTACGCTAGTAAAAAATAGCATTTTTCATTTATAGAGTGTATCAGCAGGACTTCAAATCCTTAGTATCTGTGTGACTGGGGGCAAGTTATATAATCGCTTTAAGAGTAAGTTTCCTGGCTCCGCGCCTGTGGCTCAACGGGCTAAGGCGCCAGCCACGTACACCTGAGCTGGAGGGTTCGAATCCAGCCCGGGCCCGCCAAACAACAATGACGGCTGCAACCAAAAAATGGCTGGGCGTCGTGGCGGGCGCCTGTAGTCCCAGCTACTTGGGAGGCAGAGACAAGACACTCGCTTGAGCCCAGGAATTAGAGGTGAGTGGCACTCACCATGCCTTGGCACTCTATCCAGGGTGACAGCTTGAGTCTCTGTCTCAAAAAAAAAAGACTAAGTTTCCTTATTCACAAATTAGCAATAATAAATCCTCCCAGAATTATTTGGAAGATTAAGTAAATATATGGTATGTGTCAATAAATGTAATTGTCATCATTTATGGATTTCATTTCCTGTTCACAGCAATCCTGCAGGGTAGTTAGCACATCTTTTTCCTACTATATAAATGAGGAAGCTAAGGCTCAAAGAGGTTCAGAATTTACCTATGATGACCCAGCTCAAAATCACATCATCCTGATTTAAATCCAGATTCCATCTTTCTACTACACTCTACTAAACATTCTTTTTATTCTTTTGAAATATACCATGCACTTTTATTTATTTTAGTCGCCTTCTGTCCAATAGATGACTAAAAGTTTCTTTTCCTGAGACTCTGTGCCATCTGAGGAACATCTTTCCACATCCACCCTCCTCCCTGCCACCCTACTCTCCACTTCCATGAGTTTGACTGTTTCAGAGTCCACCTGTGAGTGAGATTATGTGGCATTTATTTTTCCATGCCTGGCACAACATCTTCCAAGTTCATCCTCATCACAGTGGCAGAATTTCTGGTCTGTTTCTCACCTTTTCTCCTCTAGGAGAGGGACCCTCTCCAACCCTTGTTGGAAGGGCTCTAAACTTTGTCTTTGTTCTTCCTAACTAAAATCTTTCTTTGTTACCCTGAAAAAAAAACAAGTGACAGAATTTCCTTCCTTTTTAAGACTGAAAACCATACCATTTAAGTATTCTTGATGATACAGCATCCTGTATTTTTACTGTTCCAGTTTGGGGTCTATAACCAAGCAGTAGAAATAACTAGGTTGGAAGGGGAAACGGACAATCACAAGGTGCTAAGTGTGTCTCCCCTGGGGTCAGAACAGGCTGGAAGGGGGAATGGGAATTTGCAGGTTGGAAATTCCGTAAACCAAGCTCTTAGCAGCTTTACTAACTCTGTACATGGATGTAATTAGACGCTTTTCATCTAAAGATCTCGGAAGGAGCAGTGTTAAGTCAAGTGCTACTGAATAAAGACTGACGAAATGCCATTCAGAAAGTCTCTGCTGCACCCTTGAACTTGAGCCTCTTGCTCTCCACCCAGGTGTGCGGAGGCTCCCACAGGGGCAGGGCTGTCCTACTGCTGGCCTGAGTCAAGCCCCACTTTCCTCCTAGGGGATAATAAACACCATCTCTGTGCTCAGAACACGACACATTTTGTTCTTGACTCTCCCACAGCCCTACCTTGTTAGCATGGTCATTCCCGGCTGGCAGCTGAAGAAACAGAAGCCTAAACGGCCATGACCTTGTGACTGAATTAAGGACAGAACCAGGATTGTTGGACGCCACAATCCTCCCTCCCACCCCTCGATTTCACCTCTGCGCTTCAAGCGACTCTGTGTCTCTGGGAAGTCACTGGGGCTGTTCTATGATTTCCTTTGGCTCGGTTTTTATAAAACCTTTTTATTCTTTCTCCTGAAAGAAGCCTGGAATACATTTCTTCATGCACACTAACTCCGGGTTCTGGATAAAATTCGCATCCTGGGCACAGTAAGATGCATCGCATTGGGTTGGAAAGTGGAAGCTTTCCTTCTCCCTCTAAGCCGGCAGCAGAGACGTGAGCTGCCCAGAGAAAAGACTTTTGGCAGCACCCTCCTTCCCCCCGAGTGCTCATCATCTCAGTGCTGAGGAGGGTCTGTGAGATTAGAACCCTGTCCTCTGGGTGGTAGCAGCACGTCCCTGACTCTGTACCCCAGCTGCGGCAGTGAACCTGAAAGCCAGGAGCAGATGCCGAGTCTTTCCAATAACTTTGCAAACACCTAAATCTCCACTTCAAGTGATTTCTGGTTTCCTTCCTGAACACTGATGACTAACTTCTGCATGCTTCTTCTCTTCTGAATGTTCCTTAAATACAAGGACACATGTGGATTCCAGATCCACCCTCTTGACTTCCGACTTAAAACTATTCCCGAGATATCACTTCTGTCTATGGCTTCAGTTGTCATTTGTATGCTGATGACTTCTAGCTGGACATTTCCAGCCCAGAACTCTGCGTGAGCTCCCCATTCATAGAGCCCAATCTGTGCTCCCCATTCACAAAGCCCAATCTGTGCTGGACGAGTCACGTGACTGTCTCCCCTGCTTCCTGCTCCAGGCACCATCTCTGACCTGCACGCCCTCAAGGCTTAGGGGTGCAAAACAGCCATTTCATTACACTCACAGATTTCTGCAGGTCAGAAGCTCACAGAGGACACGACCCAGATCTGTAATACACCGCACCTGGGACCTCAGCTGGAAGGATTCAAAGTTCAAATCTGAGAGTGAGGAAGGGTAATCATCTGAATGTACTTTTACCTGCTGGCTGGGACCTCAGCGGGGCTGTGGGCTGGAAGACCTGCACAGGGGCCTCCCCACATGGTCTCCACCGAAGCCAGTGTCACTTTCTCACATCCAGTAACTGATCCGAGAGTGAGCATTCCACGAGGTCAAGGTAGACGTGCATGCAATTTTATGATCTAAGCTCAGAGGTCACGTAGCATCAATTCCATCATATTGTGTTGGTCAAGACAATCACAAAGACCCACCCGGGTTCAAACGGAAGGAACACAGATCGCCATTGTTCAGGATGGGCGTGCCAGATCACATTCTAAGAAGAGGAGGCGGAGGCAAGATCAAGTTGGAATCCTCCATGGAAAACATGAACCACCACACATCTGAAACTATGTTCAAAACCAAAACTATCGTCTTTCCTGCCTCCCAAATCTGCCTTCTCCTTATTCTTTACCTTAATGAGTATTGCCCTTTATTACTTAGGCAATATTTTTTTTTTACTATTAGGGGTAATGTCATTATCTCTCAGCTTCTTGAGCCAGAAACCAGGTCAATATTGAATCCCACGAAAACCTCCTCCAAGCTCATTTAATCTATTACTCAATTCTTCGAACACTGCCCTTCTAAACATACCTGGAACCCACACATCTTTTTATGCTACTGTAACAAAATCACTACAGACTGGGCAAATTACAATAAACACACATTTATTTCTCACAGTTCTGGAGAGGGGGAAGTCGAAGATTGAGGGACTTCTTGATGTGTCATCCCATGCAGGAAGGTGGAAGGACCAGAAAGAGGGACAGAGAGAGACAGAGAGAGCGCGCGTGTGTTAGTGGCTGAACTCCGCCTTTTATAACGAACCCACTCCTGCAATAATGGCGTTAATCCCTTCACTCTGTCCTGCGGCCCAAGCCTCTGTCACTAGGCCCTACCTCTCAACACTGTTGCCTTGGAAATTAAGTTTCCAACACGTGCTGTTGAGGGCACATTCAGTCAAAGGGATCGTCATCTCCTTTGTCCCCATAGCCACAGTCAGGCCATCAAATAGGCTCCATATCTCGCTTTGCTTCTGCCCCCACTTTCTGCCAACCAACAGCCTCAACCCCACTCCAGGAGCTGTGCTGTCAGAGGTGTTTTCTTAAATGCAAACAGGACAAGCCACTATTTTCCTGAAAACCCTTCACTGGTTCTCCAAATTCCCTGATTTGTGCCAAGCCATCTACCCCAGCTTCTTCTCTGCCTCCATCTCTTATCAGTCACTCTGAGAGCTGTCTCATCTCTCCAGCCGCACGGAGCATGCGAACGTCCCCAGACTGCCTCCCTGGCCACTCCTGTCCTGCCCCACGGCCTTCTGCGGGCCCTTCCACTTCCTCCTGGTCCTGCATGACTCAGCCAAGGAATTCCCTCCCCAGGAAGATTTCACCATGTCTCTTTGCCTTTGGCTTGCTTTTTCTTCATACTTGACTAAACCATTAGCTTGCTTTGATTTTAACTATCTTTCGATTCTGATTGTTTTGAGGACATTGTGTTATATGGAAATTTAAGCTGGAAGGAACCTCCGCAATTATGTAATCTGACACTCTTCACCTCCAAAGCGAACATCTTACAGTCTATGTCTCCAGCACCCCAGTGTCTCATCTGCAGTAACTGTTCAGTGTGTTATTTAACTGAGTGAATGTCCAAAACTTTCTAGCCAAATTTGGAAGTTATGGTTTTGGGAAACCAAAACATGATGGTCAGCCTAGTTGGAATAGAGAATCAGAAGTAGGTAGATAACTTTTATCTCAGGCCCCCAGGAAGACCCCTCTCTTCCAGAAATACAGGAGACAGGTGGATTTGTCTTTTTCACAAGATTTTCTATTTCCTTTTCCTGATTTCTCTTATTTACAAATGACTTGCATGTTTTCTGACTCTGCATATTTGCTCCAACTTTTCCTCTTTTATGCCATCTTCCTAAAATGAGACCAAAAAATAAATAAATAAATAACAGGATTCATGTAACAACAAAGTCACTCGAAAAATTCACCACCACCAAAAAAAAGGTGAGATCTTTTTTTTCCTCTCTTCCTTTCTCAGGAGTACTTAATTCCATCTTAATTCCAGTAATGTCATGGAAGACAGGGTTTTCTGGGACAAAGAAAACCCCAACACACCTTCCAGATAAACACGGATGTTTTCATATTTTATAAACCAGCCGTCCACACTCCCAATAGATAAAACTTTTACCACCTTTTAAATTCCACATCTAGACCTTTCATTTAAAAGCTTTCTGGAAAAAGGCAAGGTATTGAAATAGCAGAGATCTGTTTGTTCCCCAGAATAAAGATGAGAGAAATGTTAAAAATAGGAGGGAAAACACAGTGCAAGGAAGCTGCAGAACAGGAAAAAAGCCAAGATCGTCTCTGCTGTGACCAGCAGCATTTATCAGCGTTTCCCGCTGTCACCACCATGATATATAGGGCTTTAAAAAGGAGAAACCCGGGGAACTGCTTGGATCACTTTCTCTAGCTGAATGCAGGAAGGAGTGACAGTTCCAACTACGCTTGAACCAGAATGCGCAGAAAATATTGAATCCCTGTGGGAAGGAAACACCAAAAAGCATAACAGTGGCTTTTGAAAATCACAAAAACACACACTTTTTCATACAAACATAACATTATATTACAGAAAATATTGTTTAGCACTAACAACATAAATACTTCACATAATCACGTGACCCGGATAGAAACATTGTTACTATTTGAAAGCAAATCCATCCATTTCTCTCTCTCCACCCCCTTCACCCCAGTATGTATGTGCCATGTGTGCAAATGTGTGTGTAAACCTGGATTCCAATGCATGTGTTAACACAGTGAGATCATACTCTACATATCCTTTGTAACCCATTTTAATAAATACTTTTTGATACAGTGTATTTAGTGGCAGCATTATGCCCATGTCAAAAGGGACAGCATTTCACCACTTCTCTGCTGTTGCTCAGCAATGGCTTTTTAATGATAGAGCTTTTGGCGTCAGTGGTTGGCCAAGAAGGAAGCTACTTTGATGGGAATTAGGAGAAGACTGAGCAGCCCAGTGGCACAAACATCTGGCCACTTCTACCCAGCATGGACTTCTTTCCTGGACAGTCTGTTCAGAGCTCCTGATTCGGCCGGCAGACACTTGTCAGGAGACCATCACCGCCTCATGGCACCGCCGCCAACCCCCTTTCCTCCGTTTCCTCCGTTTCCTTTACCAGATCTTACCGTACAGTAAACCTTTTGGCCTCCAAACTCCGCCTCAGCCTCTGCTTTCTTGAGAAACCACGGATATATTTCTTCTTTTGAATGCCAACAGAGATCATTTTCAGATTTGGCTTATGAGTAGGGTTACCAGATAAAACACAGGGCTCTCAGTTAAATTTGAGTTTCAAATAAACAATGAATGATTTTTTTTAAGCCCAAGTATATTCCATACAATATTTGAGATATACTAAAGAAAAAAAAAATCCATTTTCATCTGCCCGACACTGAATCCATCCATTGATTAGATTAATTTCGACCATTAACTAAAAATTTTATATATTTTTTAATTTTGAAAATGTTTTTTTACAGGTTTTTAAAAAAATTTTTATTAAATCATAATTGTGTACATTGGTGCAATCATGGGCACAATGTGCTGACTTCATATACAATCTGAAATATTTTCATTGAACTATTAAACCGAAAATTTTTATTTTACTAATCCCAGCAAGAAAAAAGAAGCATATGGTTTCCTTACAACTATATACAATGTACCATCTACTATATTCCCACAGGAGAGAACTTTCATCTTGAACAGGCAAAAATGGGAACCCAACTCTCATAAAGTATTTCATGTTTGATGATTAGAAGAATTTTTTAGCTTTCTGGTTTTATACATTCCAAACGTGGTTTATCCTTTTCTTTCCTCATAGTTTTAGGGACAGACACAGCAGGCACATCTATGTCATGACCCATGGCATCTGACCTGATCCTTGTGTCACGATGTCTGGTGAGTTGGCACAAGGGAAGAAGTGAGAATCCTATATTTGTACCTGCTAAATCAGCTGCTGACTTCGGGGCTCATCTTTCTGCCTACATAACTCGTCCCATCAACTAGATCATAAGGTCCTTGAAAACACAGGCCCCATGTCATAGAATTCTTGATTTCCCCAGAAGCTCTTTGGAGAGCAGTGCATTCTGAGGAAACTGGACAGAACGGCCCCCAAACCTCCCAGAAACATAAGGGCACTGTTCAGCGTCAGGTAGATGAAAATTATATGTGTACAATTGGTTACAATAGCTTCAGTATACTTTAGTCCTCAGGAAACTCTGTGAAATAAGCCTCCCTAAAAAGAAATATCATCGTTATTCCCATTTTTCAGGATAAAATGAGATAGGTGATATGTCCAAGGTCACACAAACAGTGAACCAAATATTTATGCCATGTTCTTAGTAATTGAAATTCGGACGTCCTTGTTGTCCCCAGAAAGCACAGAATATAATTTTCTCAGTTTCAAGAGAATGCCCTAAAGTTCTTTTCACAACGCTTCAGATGAAGGAAAATGACAGACGATCGGGTTGCTCTGCGTGAGGAGTCCCTTGGGCATTTCTAAGCTGAATGGAGAAAAATGATGAGTTTCTAATTGTCTCAAAGTGTTACTTGTGGCAGCAGTGTAGCGCGGGACCTTTGTGGGGAATAAAATAAGGATTAAAAATTTAATTTTAAAATAAGTTTCCTTTAATTCTAGCTGCATCCTGGTTGAGCTATTGCCAGAAGTCCACTCTCAGGCCAGCACTGTCCTAGCATCTTAGGGGTTTCTCGTAGTTCCACTGCATTTTCCAGATCAGGTGATGAAATCAGGGGAAACAGCCCTCCTGGAGCACCCCCGTTGAAGTTTCCGTCTAGCACCTGGGCGTTGGTCTGATATGGTCTGAGCAGATGGTCTAACTCTGCTGTCAGCACTATTAGAGAAAAAGAGAATTTCGTTCTTCCTTAGAAATTGCGCTACTAAAAATTAAATCCAGTAGACTAAAGCACGACTCATGAAAAATGAAGTAGGGTATGACCATTCACATTACAAAAGGATTCTTCATTCAAATCGCCCATTGCTCTTGACACAGAACTCGTTAGTATCACAGTAGACCTATGGTCAGGGTCACCTCCAGCCAGCCCATCGTTCAGTGCCCAGTACCCCATCCTTGAATTGCACCTGCCTACCTGCTTAGGCTTTGGAAAGGCCACAAAACTTTGTGCTTTTGTTCATGCTATTGTCTGAGTCTTAGATGCCATGTTCGCCATTTCTACTTAGAAAAGTCCTACTCTC
Source organism: Arctocebus calabarensis (assembly GCA_963573935.1). Lineage (NCBI taxonomy): Eukaryota > Metazoa > Chordata > Mammalia > Primates > Lorisidae > Arctocebus > Arctocebus calabarensis. The sequence continues at coordinate 22,582 of CAUYON010099994.1, forward strand.
CTCTTAAACCCAGCGGTGTGTGTATGATGAAGAATTTAACCTTACCCAACAGAGAGTCTGGTCTTTGCCGTTAGCTTCTAGGAGATAGTCTCTGAGGCCTTGGAGAGCCCTACTGGTAGGAGTATCTTTGCCGGGGAGGCTTGAGTGATGACAGATAGGCTAACCCTATGATTTAGGGTGTTTTCTATCAGCACCAGATAGTGTTAGAGTGGACACTGGACCAGATAGTGTTAGAGTGGACACTGGACAGAAAGACAACACAACAAGGTGGAGTGGAGGCTCTGGGCCTCCTGGCTATCAGTTAGCTTGGAAACGGAGATGAACTAAACAGGCAATCCATCAGTTAATAGTGCCTATATGACGGAGCCCCAGTAAATCGCTGCTGAGCATTCCCTCCTTAGCTGTATTCTGTGACATCAATGTTGTCACACACCCGTGCCAGCGTGTGAGCTGTCCATGACTCCGCAGAGTGACAGCAATGGTGTCTCTGATCTGCCACTTCCAGACTCCGCTCTGCGGACTTCCCCCCTTGGCCGATTTTGATCTGTATCCTATTCCTGTAATAAGCTGTAACTGGGAGTATAGCAACTTACAGTGCATTCTGTGAGTCCTTCTAGAAAATGATCAAAGCTAAGGGCGCATCTGAGAACCCCTTGAACTTGTTCAGTGTCGGAACTAAGGGTGGTGGTGTGTGCACTGTGCTCCCTCCCACTTCACACTTGGCTGATTCTCCCAGGGTGGAGTCCACAAAGGAGACCCTTTTTTACCCGGCATTTTGTAGCCTCGTATCATGAATCATGCTTACATTAGTTTCCCATTGCTGTTGTAACCAATCATTGCATTTAGTGTCTCAAAGCCACACATTTATTACTTTACATTTCTGGAGGTCAGAATTCCAAACTGGGTTCTACTGAGCTAAAAATCAAGGTATCAGCAAGGCTATACTCCTTTTAGAAGCTGTAAGGTAGAAACCGCCCTTTGCTTTTGCCTCTTCTAGAGGTTATCCACATTCCTTGCCATGTGGCCTCCTCCTCTATCTTAGACCCAGAGCACAGCAGCTTGAAATCTCTGTCCTATTCTGACACACCTCCCAACCTCTTAAAAGAATCCTTGCAATTACACTGGTCCCATCCAGATAATACAGGATATGGGTGGTGTCTGTGGCTCAGTGAGTAGGGTGCTGGCCCCGTATACCAAGGGTGGCAAGTTCAGATAATACAGGATAATATTCTTAGCTTTATCATATCTGCAAAATTCCTTTTGCCATGTAAGGCAACATATTCACAATTCAGGGGGATTAACACATCACCATCTTTGGGTGGACCATTATCCTACTTATCACAATGCTTGATTTTTTTTAATCCAAAATTGGTCTAGGAATTTATTTATATATCATAGACCTTCTTTTTGCCATAAAATAACTAATGATAATTTAATGCTTTATTTCAAAATTAATGAAATAACAGCAACTATAGACTGTGAAGTTCATCTAAGACAATTCATATAAATCAGTAACCCTTGGTGTATGGAAATTACTCAAATAATGTTAGTTTATTGTTATTATTTTTCTTATTTTATTTATTTTTAGCATTCATGCTTTCCACTCCAAGTCATTATTATTAATACTATTATATACCTCTTATATGTAATGATGGGGCAACGTTGGGCAAAGGTCAGTGTGTCTTCCCAAAAGAACACAGAATCCTTATTCTATAAATGGTGCTGGGAGACCTGGATGACCACATGTCAAAGATTGAGACTGGACCTGTACCTTTCATCTCTTACAAAAATTGACGCAAGATGGATAAAAGATTTAAATCAAAGATATGAAACTATATACATCTAAAAGAAAGTGTGGGGAAAACTCTTGATGATGTTGGCCTTATGAAGACTTCAGTGGCAATCACAACAACACCACCAATAAACAGATAGGACTTAAACTGAAAAGCTTCTGCACAGCTAAGGAGACAACAATTAAAGCAAATAGACAATCTTCAGAATGGGAAAAGATATTTGCATGTTACGAATCTTACGAAAGGATTGATAACTAGAATCCACAGAGAACTCAAAGAAAAGAGCAAAGAGTCCCATCTATCACAGGGCAGAGACATAAGCAAAACCTTCTCTAAAGAAGATAGACAAATGGCTAACAAAAACAAAAAAATTCACCATCTCCAGTCATCAGAGAAACGCAAGTCAAAACCACCCTGAGATATCAACTAACCCCAGTGAGAACGGCCCACATCATTAAGTCCCAAAGCTACCGATGCTGGCGCAGATGTGGAGAGAAGGGAAGACTTTTCCACTGTCAGTAGGACTGCAAATGAATACAGCCTCTTTGGGAAAAAGTATGGAGAATCCTCATAGAACTCAAAATAGACCTTCTATTTGACCCCTCAATCCCATTACTAGGCATCTACCCAGAAGAAAAAAAAAATCATTTTATCATAAGGACCTTTGCACTAGTTTATCACAGCTCGATTTGCAATTACCAAAACATGGGAACAACCTAAGTGTCCATCAACCATGAATGGATTAACAAACTGTGGTATGTGTATACCAAGGAATACTATTCAGCCATAGAAAGATGAAGACTTTACATCTTTTTTTTTTCTTTTTGTAGTTTTTTGGCCAAGGCTGAGTTTGAACCCAACACCTCTGGCATATGGGGCTGACGTCCTACTCCTTTGAGCCACAAGCACCGCCCAAGACTTTACATCTTTTGTTTTAACCTGAATGCCGTTGAAACACATTTTGTTAGTAAAGTATCACAAGACTGGAAAAGCAACTACCCAATGTCCTCAATTATTAGTATGAAGCCAGCAGGCGAACTATTAATACGCACCCACACAAGAGAAAAACTCAGTTCAATTCAAGTTGGGGGGAGGTGGGAGGGGGATTGGTGTGCACCCACCTAACGGGCACAATGTAAGGGTACATGGCACCCCTCCGGGGGACGAAACACAACTATAATAGGGACTTTACCTAACAAAGGCAAACATTGTAACCTAGTTGTCTATACCCTCATATTAATCTGAAAATTTTTTTAAAGTCTTCCTAAAAGAGGAAAAAATATCAAAGATGTCTTACATATTTTAAACAGATGCAAGAAATAATAAGAAACGATGAGAAAGAAAGACTTACAATAAGTTGGAGGCGTTTTATTTAGCTGCGAATCTCTCCTTTGAGTATTTACCCATGTCCCGTGTATATAGATTGTTCAGAGCAGTTTGGAAGCAGCCTGGGAGCAAAGCAGAAGGTAGAAAGACCGGGAATGCCTTTCTTTGGTTCTCTCGTGGGTCTCGAGCGGATGAGAAGAGGAGCTTGTTCTCTGTGCAAGAAGGAAATAGATAGAATTCCCACAGAGCTTCTTCGGAAGTAACCGGGGCCCACCAGGTTCTCACTCCTGTTCAAAGCCTAGGGGCAAAGCGAATAAGGATAATGATGAGAAAGTAAATATAATGTGCTGGTAATTACTCCTAGGTTCTGCCCTTTCATAAAAATCTAATAAAATTGGACTTTAAATGTCTATATTCATAATGCAGCTGTGATATGTTTGTTCTGGTAGTACTTTTTTGTCCGTCTTGAATTTTTAAAAAGGTGCATTTCATTGGAAAACAGTACATTTTTTATTTTAAGTGGAATAGAAAAAAATTGATTTTTTTCTAAGCCCTAATTGCAAACATGTCAAATAACGTGTCACATTTAAAGGCTGTCACGGGAGCCAAACAGTGTAATTGTATATGGACAGTGCTATCTAATTTAGCTGGGTGAGGATGATTTACTGGGATGTTTTGCTATTGGTTGCATTATTTAGATCTTTGATAATCTTCTTCTTTTCCCTAGTAATCTGAATCTGGAAATATTCACCTTTTTTTCTCTCCGGGAGGTCACTTTTGTCATTCAAATATCTGGATGCACCAGGAACTGAGCCCAAAAAAGAGGTGAGGAGAATCCCAGCAGGTTAAGAGTTTGTGAGCACAGGATAAATGGCCGATCAGACCTAGCCAGGATTTGTTTGCATACGTCCTGTGAAGCTCTGTAATTGTTGGAAAGTCCGTGACCAATTGGTATTTTTTTTTCCTCACGAAATCCTTTTATTTCTTAACATTTCTTAATGAAATATTAATGCAGGTCAAAGCACCAATTTGCCAGACTTGGACTGGGTTGTAGTGTTTCAACGCGATTTATTTTCAGGAAGACTCGAGAGCAAGTTATTTCCCAGTCACGTCCTGGTGGCACTTCAGATACCTTTTTAAACCTTGGAAATAAGTTGGTGTGAATGTGTCACCCTGTTTACGGGCCTACTGCCCTGTTATGAGAACCTTTAGGCATATAAAATAAAACTACACTTTGCTACTGTTGAGGTGCTCATTAAAGGCAGTACTGATGCCCATGGTTTGGAACTCTTCTCCGGAGGCCATTCACTCACTCTTTGATCAGTTCCAGGCTTTAAGCTACACACAGCATAGGTGTGAACCTCAGTGCCAACTGGCAATGGGAAAAGCAGCCACCTAGTAAAATGCTGCTGATGCTTCATGGAAAACTCGGGGAAAACATCCCATCAATAATTGCATTCTGGGACGGCACCTGTAGTTCAATGGGTAGGGCGCTGGCCCCACATACCGAGGGTGGTGAGTTCAAACCCCACCCTGGCCAAACTGCAAGAAAAAAATAGCCGGGCATTGTGGCAAGCTACTCGGAGTACCAGCTACTCAGGAGGCTAAGGCAAGAAAATCGTCTAAGCCCAGGACTTGGTAGTCACTGTGAGCTGTGACACCACAACACTCTACCGAGAGCAATAAAGTGAGACTGTCTCAAAAAATAAAATAATAATAATAATAATTGCATTCTGATATATATAATAGCTACCAAAACTCTTTCTTTCTTCTTAATGTTGTAGTGGACTTTCTATTTGGGAAATTGTCAGATTGTCAACAAAAGTCTTCACATGAATGATTCACAGCCCGGGACTGGCTTTGACGTAGCTAGATTTATTATTATCTGCAATAACCTGAAAGGTATTTTTTTTCCTGAGGGAAAAGAAACTACTTTGTAAATTGGGTAGTGTGGCTATGGACATCAAATAGCTATGACTTTTTTTTTTTTTTGGAGACACAGAGTCTCATTTCATCGCCCTCAGTAGAGTGCTATGGCGTCACACTGCTCATAGCAACCTCCATCACCTGGGCTTAGGTGATTCTCTTGCCTCAGCCTCCCGGGTATCTGGGACTACAGACACCTGCCACAACGCCCAGCTATTTTTCTGTTTTTCAGTTCAGCCGAGGCTGGGTTTGAACCTGCCACCTTTGGCATATGGGGTCAGCACCCTACTTGATGACCCTCAGGTGCCGCCCAGCTATGACTCTCTTTGCTGAAGCATGCTCTTTGGAAAATAGTGCCTAGTTCTAGACCACTCATAAGTCTATCCATAGACTTATCATTTAATCATAAATAGTTCTTGAAAAGGAAAAAAGGTAGAGTATTTGTAACTGCAGTTAATAGAAAAAGTGAATTAAAACACTGAGTCAAAAACACTTAGCCATATCTTCCTAAATATACAATAGAAGCCCAGAACGGTGGCTCACACCTGTAATTCCAGCACTTTGGGTGGCCAAGGCAGGTGGATCGCCTGAGCTCACAGGTTCTAGACCAGCCTGAACCAGAGTGAGAACTTGTCTCTAAAAAACAATAGCTGGACATTGTGGTGGGTACCTATACTCCCAGCTACTTGGGAGGCTGAGGCAAGAGAATCGTTTAAGCCCAAGAGTTTACAAAAACACTAGCCCGGCACTGTGGTGGTTGCCTATACTCCCAGCTATCTGGGAGGCTGAGGCAAGAGAATTGCTTAAGCCCAAGAGTTTGAGGTTTCTGTAAGCTTTGAAGCCACAGCACTCTACCAAGTGCAACAAAGTGAGACTCTGTCTCAAAAAAACATATATATGTGTATGTGTATTATGTATATATATATATGTATTCCAGCATATATATGTATTGAGTGTGTGTGTGTGTATACCAGAGTTTCCACCTCCATGGTTTACCTCCTCTCCATAGTTTACCACCTCCCTACATTAACCATCTCCTTAAGTTGATCTAATTTCCATAGACTGGACAGGCACCCCATGTACGTATCAGTACAGCAGGCCTCTCTCCTTATGTTGACCCCCCTCTGTATATTGACCAATCAGTGACAGTCCCTTTGGTGGTCAACTTACAGTGGTTCTACTGTATTTCATTTGTTTATTTCTTCATTTAATACCATTTGTTTTTGTTGAATGTGTATGTATTAATTGCAATTCTTTGTGGACTTAATTTCACTTACCAGGCCCAGTACACATCATCTGTGGTTTCTATTTCCAGTTTCTTTAAAATGCAGTGAGAGGTTTAAGAATTTGTGATACAATAGTGCAAGATCCATCTAGATGTTTATGAAAGATGAAATATTTTTGCATCTTTATAATCTTGCCAAGACTATATTTGAGGCCAGTGTTTCTTAACAATCTGTCATGCCAAGACAGCAAGACTCTAACCACTCTTTCCTACAGGTCATTTCTTGTGGCTATGTATGCAGCAACTTTGGGAGAGGAGAAAACACAGAGTAGGCTTGTTTGCTGTTTGGTATAAAAGAAGCAGATTCCCTGAGTCCTATGGTCCTCAGCTACAGTACCATGTGCAGCATCCACCGAGGCCCAGAATATCCTTCATGAGATTCAGAAGCAACAAAAATGATACAAGGATGTTGCTGCTGCTTGCAGTGCTGGAAGGAATAAAGTCAGACCATGTTTATTCTGGCCAAGTTAGTTACATGCAAGTCAGTGAAGACAGTATGCACTATGCAAATAAGGGGCAATATTTATCTAGCTTTCATAAAAGTAAGTAGATTAAAGCCAATTACATAATACAAATAATGATCACAAAAAGGGGTAATCACTACCATGATTGGTCCCAAAATAAAAGGTAATGAAAAAGAAAATTGGGTTTGCTCTTCCGTCCTTAGAATAGTGCCCTAGTAATGGTTTATTCTTGCCCTTATTTTCCAGGGCAATTAGGTGACGATTCAATATGATTTGTATTAAGAATCCATTCATGCCACAGTCATGTGCTTGTTCAAGTCTCAGTTTGAGTCAATCTATAACATTCCTCCCACACAAAATCACCAGTTTTCCACTAAATACAATCATATTAAACTGCGAAGAAAATGAAAAGGGGTATTTTTTTTCCCCACCTAACTACTTATTACATTCTAGAAGCATAAAATATTTTCTTCTATTAGAAGTACATGTTCAGGCTTGACACCTGTGGCTCAACGGGCTAAGGCACCAGCCACGTACACCTGAGCTGGCGGGTTCAAATCCAGCCCAGGCCCACCAAACAATGACAGCTGCAACCAAAAAATGGCCGGGTGTTGTGGTGGGCACCTGTAGTCCCAGCTACTTGGGAGGCAAAGGGAAGAGATTCGCTTGAGCCCAGGAATTGGAAGTTGCTGTGAGCTGTGATGCCACAGCACTCTATCCAGGGGGACAGCTTGAGGCACTGTCTCAAAAAAAAAAAAAAAAGAAGTACATGTTCATCATTTCTGGGTGCCATCGACATTGTCTACCATCATATTGTAAATATTTATTTGATTTCTGTAAAATTCAAAATTATTCATTTTTACATATAAGTTGCATGTTATACATATGTATTATAGAAAATGAAAACTATGCAGAACAATATATGGAAGGAAATTAAAATTATTAATGATTGCCACCATAATAATTACAACTTTGTTAGGCATTTAGACTGTTTTCAATTTTTTGCCATTATGAAGAAAAGTTGTATATTAAGGTAGGACTGTAACGGGTAAAATCTCAACAGATTAACACAGTAGAACTTTATTTATTGCCCATGTACAGTTCAAACCAGTGACTAGGCAGCTTAGTCACGTATGCACATACCAGAGCCCAGTTCCCTATGTAGCTTTCTTTCAAATGGTGATTTCAGAGATGCAAGATCTTTTCATGTTATGGTTCTACCATCTTTAACATGTCACTTCCAAGGTCTCCATGGAGAGGGGAAAAGCATAAACAATTCCCAGTGAGACTGGAAGTGGCACACATCACAAATCACTTCTGCTCACATTCCACTGCATAGAACTCAATCAGATTGGCCACGTCTACATGGGAGGCGAGGAATGGTGCATTTGCTGTGTGTTCCAGAACATGAGGAAATGGACTTGGTGACCTTTCTAAATATGGGTTGTAGATAACCCCTGTGCATAAACTGTTCACATTCATGACAATTTCTTTAAGAGGAATTTGTAGTAGTGAAGAGAAATTTCATTATTTTACAATTATTTGGAACACAAGTCAAACTTCCAACTTCTCATTATATCCTTAAGGGAGACAGAAAATATGTTAGTATTCTTCCAGGAGTCCCTGGTTTATTTGAAATCGTGTGGAAAAAAAATCATGAATCAGCAGACTTTATGCCCTGTGATCCCCTCCCTAATAATAGGACACTGATGAGAAGCTGGATTTCTTTAGGGACATGTGTGTGTGGGTGGGTGTATACACATGTATATACATACTAGAGCCCAGTTAAATATAATGTGTAAATGTGTTTCAGTTATTTTTACTGGCATATTCATGTTTCCATACCCCAAAAAAGGCAATTTACAAAATTTTGGATGAGAAGCTAAACTTCTTTAGGTAAATATGTCTGTATATGTGCGTGTGTGTGCATGCATGTATATACATATGTGTGTATACACCAGACCCTAGTTAAATATAATATGTAAATGTGTTCCAGTTATTTTTAAAGTCATAGTCATATCACCACAGAAAGATAATTTACAAAATTTTGAATGTTAGAAAACCATTTCCTAAAATATATATTTCTTTTGAAAACCATATGAATTTTAATATGCCTAGAATAGGGGGCAGGCAAGATGGACAACTGGAACCAGCTTTCCACAGAGGTTCCCATCCAGAAGGAGAGTTAAAGGACAGAAGTTTAGCAATTAAGCTGATGGTTTGGAGCTGAGCTAAGAGAAAATGTTGAAGAATGCACATCTGCTGAGCCAGGCTGCAACCTCAAGGATAAAAACAATAGGTACAAAATACATCACCAAGTGGATGCAAGTCCCATCCCGCATGAGAATGGCTCGCAGTATACTTTCTACAAACAAGCGAGCAGAGTTTAAATGTCTTCCTATTTTATCCCACAGGAGAGATCCTCTAAAAACCGGACTTCCTCCTTACCCTACTAGGGTGCCATGGCACTCTCCCACCAGGCATAAAAATGTATATTCTCTACCTGCAATTCTGAACTCCGAGCACTCCCTTCCACTCTCACCCCAAGGTCTGAAAGCCTGTCCCCCATGGAGTCCAGATCCTTGGGCATTTTCTCAAGAGGTGTGGATAGGGCAAGGATTGTTGCAGGTCTGTGCTAATTCTGCAGCACGGGGGTAAGGAGAAGACAGAACCATATCAGAGAGGGAGAGGCAGTGCCCCATGGCACAGAGCAGCAGCAGCAGCCACAGGAACAATAGGTCTTACACCCCTGGGGATATTTTGGACAGACATTCCCTGCCTTTCTGCGCAACCAGAGAAAGCTAGGCATCTTCTCCAGTGGCAGACACTGGCAGAACAGATTTGGGACAGAAAAGCAGGCTCCATGAGTAAAGGGTATGCCTGAGGCGGTACCAGCCTGGGCAGGGCTGGCAGGGACGGAGAGTAGAAGACACCAGCACAGAGACAGCATACTTCCAGGGCAGGGCTCAGCCAGGACTGCTTTAGTGAGCCTAAGAAGCACCCAGCCCTCAGGGGATCATAGCTGGGACAAAGGCAGGTGGGCAGGGCTAGAAGTGATTGCTGATTATGAGCTGTAACTATACCCCCCCCAACACAGACTGCAGGGGAGACAGACACACCAGCTCCGGGCAGTGGCATAGGTCAGGGCTGAGTCACGGTTTCTGTGAACTCAAACAGCCTTTGGTCTGCAGGGGAATATAGCCAGGACAGAATCACAAATTCTGCAAAAATATAAGTGTCAGCAACTTCAATCAGGGGCAGGGCTGGAACTGAGTGAACCACTCCAGCTACCATTAATCATCCAAGATTGTCAGGCCTCAGCTCCCCCTGCTGGATGGTGGCAGAGTGCAGAGGCCTGGCCGAGGAGACACAGATCTCCCTGTGACTCAGGCAGGTTCAAACCCCTGGAGCATTTGCTCATTGGAGGGAACTGGGTCATAGCCCTAAAAGGTTATCAGTGACTGGGTGTGACAAAGGTTCAAGGTGGGGAAGGAGGTATCAACCTTCCCAGACTAATTCATGTCCTGGGGGATCCTTCTGACTACATGGAGCACCAGAACGAGTTATACTCGAGCTGCCAGCAGACCCCCTGCTATCTTGTTGCTGGAGACCTTTTGAACTCTCCCACTTGAGACTGGGTGCTGACTGAGACAATTGATTTGGACCTCTTGAACTAGACCAGTCACCCAAGGACTATCCAAAGTGGTAGTGTATGGGTATGTGGTTGTGGGAAGGTTTGATTTTCCTTTTCCAATTGTTCATGTGATTATGAAGGAGAACTTTGCAGACATGCCAAGAGCTTCTGAAATTCAGATAGCAGACAGCTTCAGAACCCCAGCAAAACTCAACCCAAATAAGACAACCCCCAGGCACATCAATTAACTTCACTAAAGTTAATGTGAAGGAGAAAATTCTGAAAGCAGTCAGACATAAGAAAACCGTAACCTACAAGGCAAAGAATATTAGAATGACTGCAATCTCTCTGCTGAAACCTTTCAAGTTAGAAGAGGGTGGTCGTTGGCTTTTAATCTCCTAAAACAAAACAACTTTCAACCCAGGATCCTATATCCTGCTAAACTGAGTTTCATTTATGATGGAGGAATTAAATTAAATGACATTCACATGTTGAAGAAATTTGCCATAACTAAACCAGCTCTCCAGGATATTCTCAGACCTATCCTCCATAATGACCAGTACAATCCCCCACCATAAAAGTAAAATCACTCAGAAACTTTTTTTTTTTTGGTAGTTTTTTTGGCCGGGGCTGGGTTTGAACCTGCCACCTCTGGCATATGGGGCCAGCGCCCTACTCCTTTCAGCCACAGGCACTGCCCCAGAAACTTTTGATCAAATTCTAACTTCCACAGTGGTGAAAGGATTAAAAATGTCCACTGGACTTTGAAAAACTCGATACCCAAAATTCTACCAGGCTTTCAATATTCTCAATTAATATGAATGGTTTAAATTGTCCTCTAAAGAGGCACAGTTTGGCTGATTGGATACAGAAACTCACGCCAGATATCTGCTGCATACAAGAACCTCATCTTACCGTAAAAGATAAATATAGACTCAGGGTAAAGGGATGGTCGTCTATATTTCAGGCAAATGGAAATCAGAAAAAAAAACAGGTGTTGCAAATTTATTCACAGACACAATAGGCTTTAAACCAACAAAAGTAAGGAAGGATAAGAATGGTTACTTCATATTTGCTAAGGGTAACACTCAACATGATATTTCAATTATTAACATTTATGCACCCAACCAGAATGAGCCTCAATTTATAAGAGAGACTCCAACAGACATGAGCAACTTGATTTCTTCCAGTTCCATAATAGTCGGAGATTTTTACACTCCTTTGGCAGTGTTGGATAGATCCTCCAATAAGAAACTAAGCAATGAAATTTTAGACTTAAACTTAACCATTCAACATTTGGATTTAACAGACATCTACAGAACATTTCATCCTAACAAAACTGAGTATATATTCTTCTCATCAGCCCACAGAACATATATCAACTTCTGAAATAGCATCAAATATACAAAATCTCCCTAAAGGGCAGCGCCTGTGGCTCAAAGTAGTAGGGCGCTGGTCCCATATGCTGGAGGTAGCAGGTTCAAACCCAGCCCCAGCCAAAAACTACAAAATCTCCCTAAAAAGAAAAGCTTAGAACCAGATGGCTTCACTAGAATTCTACCAAACCTTTAAAGAAGAACTAGTACCTATATTACTCAACCTTTTCCAAAATATAGAAAAAGAAGGAAGAATACTATCCAACACATTCTGTGAAGCAAACATCACCTTGATCTCCAAACCAGGAAAAGACCCAACAAGAAAAGGAAACTATAGTCCAATATCACTAATGAAATATTGATGCAAAAATATTCAACAGGAACCTAACAAACAGAATCTAGCAACACATCAAACAAATTATACACCATGACCAAGTGGGTTTTATCTCAGGCTCTCAAGGCTGGTTCAATATACATAACTCTATAAATATAGTTCATCACATAAACAAATTTAAAAACCATATGTTTCTCTCAATTGATGCAGAAAAAGCTTTTTTTTTTGCAATTTTTGGCCAGGGCTGGGTTCAAACCCACCACCTCTGGCATATAGGGCTGGTGCCCTACTCCTTTGAGCCACAGGCACTGCCCAGAAAAAGCTTTTGATAATATCTAGCATTCATTCATGATCAGAACACTTAAGAAAATGGGTATAGAAGGGATATTTCTTAAACTGATAGAGGCCATCTACAGCAAACCTACAGTCAATACTGTACTGAATGGGGTTAAATTGAAATCATTTCCACTTGGATCAGGAACCAGGCAAGGTTGCCCATTGTCTCCACTGCTTTTTAAAATTGTAATGGAAGTCTTAGACATCACAATTAGGCAAGAAAAGGCAATCAAGGGTATCCATATAGGGTCAGAAGCAATCAAACTTTCACTCTTCGCAGATGATATGATTGTATATCTCAAAAAGAGCAAGGATTCTACTACAAAACTCTTAGAAGTGATCAAGGAATACAGCGGTGTATTGGGTTACAAAATCAACACTCATAAATCTGTAGCCTTTATATATACCAACAATAGTCAAGCTGAACAAATAGTCAAGGATTTATTCCGTTCATAGTAGTGCCAAAGAAGATGAAAATTTGGGAATTTACCTAACAAAGGATGTGAAAGATGTCTGTAAAGAGTACTATGAAACTCCAAGAAAAGAAATAGCTGAAGATGTTAATAAATGGAAAAACATACCATGTTCATGGCTGGGAAGAATCAACATTATAAAAATGTCCATACTACCCAAAGAAATATACTATTTTAATGCAATCCCCATTAAAGCTCCACTATCATACTTTAAAGATCTTCAAAAAATGATACTTTGTTTTATATGGAACCAGAAAAAAACCTTGAATAGCCAAGACATTAAAATAAAAACAAAGCAGGAGGAATTACACTACCAGACCTCAGACTATACTATAAATTGATAGTGATCAAAACAGCATGGTACTGACACAAAAACAGAGAGGTAGATGGAACAGAATAGAGAACCAAGAATAGATGAACCCAGCTACCTATAGTTATTTGATCTTTGACAAGCCAATTAAAAACAATCAGTAGGGAAAAGATTCCCTATTTAACAAATGGTGCTGGGTGAACTGGCTGGCAACCTGTGGAAGACGGAAACTGGACCCCCACCTTTCACCATTAACTAAGATAGACCGTCACTGGATTGAAGATTTAAACTTAAGACATGAAACCATAAAAATACTGGAAGAAAATGCAGGGAAAACTCTTGAAGGAACTGGCCTGGGTGAATATTTTATGAGGAGTACCCCCCGGGGAATTGAAGTAGCATCAAAAATACACTACTGGGACCTGATCAAACTAAAAAGCTTCTGCACAGCCAAGAGCACAGTAAGTAAACCAAGCAGACAGCCCTCAGAATGGGAGAAGATATTTGCAGGTTATGTCACCAACAAAGGTTTAATAGCCAGAATCCAGAGAGAACTCAAACACATTAGAAAAAAAAGAACAAGTGATCCCATCTCAGGGTGGGCAAGGGACTTGAAGAGAAACTTCTCTAAAGAAGACAGGCACACGGCCTACAGATACATGAAAAAATGCTCATCATCCTTAATCATCAGAGAAATTCAAATCAAAACTACTTTGAGATATCATCTAACTCAGTAAAATTAGCCCACATCACAAAATCCCAAAACCATAGATATTAGTGTGGTTGTGGAGAAAAGGGAACACTTCTACACTGCTGGTGGAAATACAAACTAATATGTTCCTTTTGGAAAGATGTTTGGAGAATACTTAGGGATCCAAAAATAAGCCTACCATTCAATCCTATAATTCCTCTACTAGGTATATATCCAGATGACCAAAAATCACATTATAACAAAGATATTTGCACCAGAACGTTTATTGCAGCCCACTTCATATTTGCTAAGTCATGGAAGACGCCCAAGTGCCCATCAACCAATGAATGGATTAATAAATTGTGGTATATGTATACCATGGAATATTATGCAGCCATAAAAAAGATGGATATTTTACCTCTTTCATGTTTACATGGATGGAGCTGGAACATATTCTTCTTAGCAAAGTATCTCAAGAATGGGAAAAAAAGTATCCAAAGTACTCAGCCCTACTATGAAACCAATTTATAGCTTTCATATGAAAGCTATAATCCAATTATAGCCCAAGACTATGGGGAAAAGGGAAAGGGAGGGGAGGATGTTTGGAGGGAGGGTAATTGGTGGTCCACACCTACAGTGGATCTTACAAGGGTACATGTGAAATTTGCTAAATGTAGAATATAAATGTCTTAACACAATAACTAAGAAAATGTCATGAAGGCTATATTAACCAGTTTGATGAAAATATTTCACATTGTATATAAAATCAGCACATTGTACCCCATGATTGAATCAATGTACATAGCTATGATTTAATAAAAAAATTTTTTAAAAATATGCCTAGAATAACTTAAACATTCAAATAATATACTTCTCAATTTTGGCTGGGTGCTGTTGCTAAGTGGTTAGAGCACACCAGGGGCAGCATATTTGAACCTCATTTGGGCCTGCTTAACAAAAAAAATAACATTTTACATTTTATATATATATATAAATATATTTTTAATATATATATATAAATATATATTTTTATATATATAAAAATATATGTATGTATGTATGTATATATACATACATATATTTCTGAATTTTATAGACTAAAAGTCATCCTAAAATTATTTTCTATTCTCCAGTTATTCTCTACCATTCACAGTCAATAATAAACAATCAGCAAATTAGGAAAATTCTAACAAGAGTGAATATAATTCTCCTCATTTTAAAATAGAAGTTGCTCTTAGAAATGCTTAATAGATATTTGTTTGCATATTTCTCCAGCCATGAAACCTATCCCACTGTGTTTTCTAAATTGTTCACAAATTTGATTATGTTTTCCTGACAATGTGTCCAGCTTCTCTTTGAATGATTATATGTTTACCTAAATTATTAATAAAATGGATATTTTTCATACTGTTTACTGCACACTTTTCATGTTTATACTCAGTGCTAAATTCAGCATTAACTTCCTTTCTAAGGAGGAAATTTGTTTTCCTCTCTAAAGTGATGGTTAACACTCAGCAATAGTCCTGTCTTCTAATAGAAAATATGGTTCAGAGACTTGAACCAAATGAAATATCGATTCAGGGTGGAGAATATTTTGATGTTTTAGTTTTGTTACAGTTCAGTTGTTTTAAAAAATATGTAGGTTTGGATTTAGTTCAGACTGGTTCACTGGGTTTTTTGTTTTTAATGGATTTGATTTATAGTTCTGTAAAAAGTTTAATATTAGGTTTAGGTTAGAGAGGACACATTCAGCAAAATAGTTGTTTGTTTCCAATTTTGGTTCATGGATCATTACAAGGCCTTGGTGTTGTAGTTATTTCCAGAGCCACAGCATGAAGTTTGCAGTTCACTGCGGAGTCTTACTCCAAAGGTATAATAGATACCTTTCACTCCCCCAAGTATTGTGACCCCTCAGGGTATAGCTGATGCTATTACAAACACCCTAAGGAAGACAGGAAGACATCAAAATCTTTGACATTGGGGAACTGTTGAAGTTTTAAACTATAATAGAATTTTTTTCCTACCCATGGATAGGAATTTTTCTATAATCCCAAATTTCAAACCTTTACAGCCTAAATTTTAAACTGATCTCTTCTTTTTTATTTATTTAACCCTGCTTCTTAGTGGGCTTTCCTTTCAGAATTTTTGAAAACTTTCAGGAGACTCAACTGAAAGGCTAGTGCTCTAATGGTCCCATCTTTTCGTTCTTACTCTAATGGCGAAATGTGGCGAAGTATTAGCAAGTCATTGAGTAGAGAGGTAGCTGTCACGGTATTCTTTTAACCTAGGAATGTTTTATACAAAACCACACTTTCAGATATTGGTAGGGTTGTCATTAAGTATAATAATATTTAAGGTGAAGAGAGAGTACAATATCCTTTCACTAGAAAAACTCTTTAAAGGCCGGATAAATAGTAAGGAGTGTGTTTAATGCAACTAATTTATAGATAAATGTGGTGCCAAGCTCGAATGCATTAACAAGGTAAGGCTTGGGTCTCCAGGTAAGATAATATATTGCTTTCATTAAAAAGCAATCTGCATGGACGATATCCACCACCACTGGAAACTCTGCAGCTGTCACCTTTATCAGGGGAACAAGAGCAAGCCACTACATTTTAATCACTGGAGTTTGTCAGGAACGAAAAACAGCCAGCTTCCCACAAATCAACAGACATGTATCCTGATAAGGAAAGTGCACTGGAAAAGAACAGCTACGCACCGCATGACACCACCTATTCTAGGGTGATCAAAGCTCTGTAATTGTTGAAGATAAATCTACTGAATTGGGCCTGAGGATGAAACAGTAGTCTTTGAACAAAGCAGACACGAACTTACACGAATTACTCACAACTTGGAACATGTTTAGATCTGAGTATATTTTGTGGTGTGGAAGGGAATGGAAGACAGAATGGCAAAGCATGGGTCATGTTCACTCTCCACTTGTTCCAATAACTTGTTTCTGGCTGTGTTCTGCTTTGATCAAATCGGGAAGATAGCAGGAAGAAACTGAAGTAAGCGTCAGGACAAGACATCTGAGTGGAGACAAAACATTGCACAATTGAGGCAGGAACTAAGAATTAGTTTTGAACATGCTCATACTGTTCATATCTGCACTTGGGAAAATAGAGAGAGTGCACCCCAGGCCCCACAATGCCACCCCAGCCCTCTTCCAGGTCATGTAAACGTAGGATCCTCACAATAGAGAGCTTTGTTCAAGGTGACTTAAGAGGTTCTCTGTACATTCAACATGAGAACTTAACTTTAATAAAAATGTTTCAAACCAGCAAATCAAACCCAAACTGATTATGTGTAAATAATGCAATTTTTTAAGGACTGATACATCATCATGCAAAAGCTGACTCTGAGATCGGAATGCAGAGCTGGCCAAACAGGGGTCAGGATTTACAAAAAAAGGGCATCTCAAAGCCAGGAGCAGCTTAAACTCTGATGTGCAGGAAGATTTACGGGGATAAAACATGGTAGGGGAAAGGCTACCATTTATTCATGGGGAAGAACACAGAAAACTGAAGTCTAGCCATGGAAGCCATCAAGAGTTACAACTTAGGAGACTGTGATCAATTTCTAAAATTTAAATAGGATGATGGTCTCTGGCTTAAATTATAGCTGTTAAATACTAGCTATTGAAAAATCATCTAGAGCCCTGGTTCTCAACCTTCCTAATGCTGCAACCCTTCATAATGTTGCGGCCCACAGGTTGAGAACTGCTCATCTAGAGCAACCTTTTAATGAGAAAAAAATGAGTTTATTGCTTATATTGTAAAAGACAATGTCAACTCCACAGACATTTAAAATATTTTTTCTAAATCAATGTGAAATTCACGTAACATAAAGCAAACCATTTTAATGTATACAATTCAGTAGCATTTAGTTCAACAATTCACAGTGTTGTGCAAATATCCCCTTTATTCTTATTTGAAAGCAATTCATCATCCCCCAAGGAAATCCCATAACTATGAGGCAGCTACTCCTGTTTCCCCACCACTGCCAAAACCCCTGTTAACCGCTAATCTGCTTCATGTCTAGAATTTACCTATTCTGGATATTTCACATCAGTGGAACCCTGCAATATGTGACATGTTATGTCTGGATTCTTTCACTTAGTATAATGTTTTTGAGGTTCATTCAAGTTGTTGCATGCATTAGTGTTTTGTTCCTTTTTATGGCTGAGTAGTATTCTATTGTATGGATATACCACATTTTGTTTAATCATTTTTCTGTTGATGGACATCTGGGTCTTGGGGGTTGTTCATTTCATCTTCTGGCTATTGTGAATACCACAGACTTGACGAAAGGGCAAAGCTTGTTTTTTTTTGGAACTTTGAAGCCCAGGCTTACGCTTAGTTTGTAAGGATCAGAATTTAATAGTTTAGGATTTATAGAAAGAGTAAGCATTTCCAGGTGAGGGCATAAGGAGTCTCAGCCATGAATTGCCTACAGATGCTTTCTATTGAAGAGTTGATGGAACTTTCAGGAAATTCCTATATGCCATCAACTTATTGACCTGGACAAGAGACTCTTAAAATAGTAAAGATATGGTTTTCAAGACAATGGAATGATTACATCACATTAATATAGGTAGTAACTGTGGAAAAGAAGAGATGGCTTCAATTCTCACACCACAAAGAGATGGAAATATATAAAAAAGGACACATCTTCTAGCATTTGGGGGGTGGACAGAACTGCTTCTGAACTATTTCAGTCACAAAATTCTGTTAAAAAGTCAATCAAGATTTATTCGCTTAGTACTTCTAATAAATAATAAGATCCTTTTGGGCAAGGATCTTATCTGTTGGCCCTGTACATCACAGCAGCATAATATATCACCCAGCATGACAGAGCAACTTCTGATGGTCTCTATGAATAATAATTATAAGATATCCTCACAGTAGTGACTAAACAAACATTCCCAATACTATATTTTGCCAATAAAAAACAGTACTATTTTAAGTATCTCAAATAAGTTGTTTCATATCGTCTATGCCCATGGGAAGATATTCTATCATTTAATAAATAATGACCCTTTGCTGGTTGGCCATTTACCAATCTCTTAAAGGATATCACAGAAATTGGAATGCCCTTGCAAGGTAGAAGCTGTAAAGACTAAAATAAACTTGACAGCCAGGCTAAGCATCCACTAGCTGATGTTGCCTGATAACACAGCATATTTATAATGAAAGTTTTCTGTAATTAAAGAAAAACTAACTTTAGAGGAGCAGAAAAGACAAATATTTCATTTCTGCTTCCATTGGATTGATCAGAAAGCATATTACAAAAATAAAGACTTGGCTATTTACTTTCAAATAGAAATAATCAAAGCAAACATTGTACTGCTCAAGAAAAAAAAAACTTGGTTCCACATGGTATATAATTCTGAAATCTTTGGTTCCTTTTCTAAGCTAGAAAGAGCATACAAGTTTACCTTCTACTGGGTTCTGCAAGTAGAAAAAGAACACAGTTCACCCCCAAGTTTTGTCTTTGAAAAACAATTGCTTGTTTTGCAATAAAAATAATACCTTGGCTGAAAATAATGACTATTACTTCTGTGAGTTGTTTGTTTAGTAGATACTGAAATGTAAGGGGCATTTACATTTTTGCAATTTATACATTTTTCCCAGTACTCTTCTTTTGTAAATTGTGGAGAAATATACAGAACATAAAATATATCATTTTAACCATTTTTTAGGCATAAGGTTCTATGGTATTAAGTACATTCACATTGTTGCACAACCATCACCACTATGCTTCTCTGGAAAATTCTCATCTTTTCCAACAGAAATGTTTCCTGTCAAGCAGTCACATTTTATTTCCCCCTCCACCCAGTCTCTCGCAACCACAATTCTATGAATTTGACTACTCTAAGTACCTCATATAACATAGCATGTCTTTTTCTGTGACTAGCTTATTTCACTTAGCATAATGTCTTCATGTCTTACTCAATAGTAACTGACGCCAGCATTTTCTCCCTTTTTACACCATAACGATATTCCATTATATGCATATGCTACATTTTGTTTATCCATTCTTCTGAAAGTGAACACATGGGTGTTCTCAACCTTTTAGCTATTGTGAATAACGCTGCTATGATCATGGTGCATTAGTATCTGTTTGATACTAGTGGCCGCACTATTTGTGTTCCCACCAATGCTTGTGTGCCCAGGCATTCTAGTTGCTCCACATTCTTGTTGACACTTGTTATTTTCTGTTTTTTTGATAATATCCATGATCAGAAATGGGAGTAAAGTGGTTTCTTAATATTCTTAAACATACCACCCTCTCCTGTTCTCTGTCCCCATTTCTCTGCTTTCTTTTCTCTATATTCCCCTCTCCATTTCTTATGCTGGCTTAAGCTGAGTAAGGACACAAGCCTTTCAAGCACATCGTATTTAACTAAAAAAAAAAAAGGTAGATGGCAATTGATAAGTCTCTCAGTCTGTGCTAGGGGAAAGTCAACACTCAACAAATGATTTTCCAGAATAATACATGTACTTGGAAGAATAATGTTAAGTTTGATCTCAATCTTCCTGGGCAAGGTTTAGTTTCCATGTGTTTAAGAAGGAGGAGAAGGTAAAACAACAGTCAGATCTCTAACAGTGCTCAGAGTGTTTTAAAGAAGACGGTACAATGCCTTTTCTTGTTTACCCTAGTTTTGATGTCATACACAGAGTGACCAGGAAACATCACAGTATTTTACTGAGTGCCTGACCACTAGAGTTCTATCCAGATTTACCACACACTTTCTTAGTGGTCTTAGTAAAGTTATTTAAATTTCAAAGCTTTAATTTATGTATTTGTAAAATGAGGAGATTGGAGTTATTATCTCTGAGATCACTTTTAGTGCTGAGATCTCCTATAATATGCAATGATCTTCAATAGCCATCTACTAGGATAACATCTTAGAAGTGAAGAATGTAGCAATCTTGTAAATGAAACAATATAGAAAAATGGATGAGTCTACTAGAAAAAATTATTCCATTTCCCCCAGTTTTCTGTGGACTAGAAGATCACATAAAATGCACACATTATAACATAGCCCATGACTTGCTCTCATAAAAAAAAAAACCACAACAGTTTTCTGACAATGTTGACAGTCATCGAAAAATCTGACTTTTATTATCTCTAAAGTAGCTCTCTGCTATCCAAAACCTTATTTGTCTCCGAAGGTTGCAGATTTTGAGTGATTGCTTGGTAATATCAAATTCTTAGTTAATATATCAGGAACCATGGATAATTCTAAGAAAGTTATGAGAATTTGAAATTAGGGTGCATTTTATTTCTCAAGTGTTTGGCATTGATTCTTCTTTAACTGAACATGAAATTGCTACAGTTAAATAGAAGCTCTTTCGCAAGAACTATGATCTACTGATATAATTAAAATCTATGGTTGAAATAGACCAGAAACATCCATACCATCAATTAATAAGAGAATTTTTCATTAATTTTCATTTCAGTTCACTAACTCATTAAATCCAAAGCTCTGGACTGAAACACACTGTTTACAAACTAGGATTTTGGAATGAATTGCTTAATATCAACTCTGTTATCTACTGTGCCCTTGGGCAAGCCATTTAGCCTTTCTAAACTTGTCCCTTCTACTTTATAATACCATATGGACAAGAATTTAGCACAGTACATGGACTATAATTGTTACTCAATAAATATTTACAGAACGGATGAACATTCTGTCCCTTTTACACACTGTATTCTCTTCATGGTCATCACTGACAAATGGCTGTCAGCAGGGTTTGGTCTCCACTGGGCCATTTTGGCTTTGCAGGGTCTCACTTGCACAAATGCTACATAGCTTTTCTGAGCGGCTCAGTTTTCCATTCACGAGAACCTTCTAAACAGTAACTACCTTGAGGGTAAGACTCTTGTGCTTCCCAGCATAGTACTGAATACACTTACTATTTTAGCTTGCAGAATTACTTTGTTAACTAGTCCACCAAAGTTCCACAGGAGCTTTTTTTTTTTTTTTTGCAGTTTTTGGCCGGGCTGGGTTTGAACCCACCACCTCCAGTATACGGGGCTGGCGCCCTACTCCTTTGAGCCACAAGCGCCTCCTCCACAGGAGCTTTTATGGTTAAAGAAAAGAGGATCTCCAAGCAAACCCCATGCTAATCAAGGATTCCTTCCCCATGATCACACCCACTAAAAATATACGTGAATTCTTGTGTGGTCCTATTGGTTCAGCTTCAATTCTTTCCTTGATGTTATAAACTCAGGAGATTATCTAGGATATGTAGAAAAATACTTCTTGCTAAACTCTAGGAAAGTCAATAAAGGGAAATTGTGTTTTACAAGCCTATATTTAAGGGCAATGTTATATATTGATATCCTGAATAGAATAAGAAGTGGTTTTCTTTGACTGTCATTTTCTCTCGGAATAAAAATATCTGTAATCCATCATCTGGGAAACTACTTAAATAACATCACCAATTGTTTGTTGGCCGGGGAAGGAAGCCACATTGTCTTTTCTGTTTTCTTGTACTTTTCAAGAGAGAATCTGAGCATTTCATGTTGATTGCTTGATTGGCTGCAGAGGGACTCTTTAAAAATACTAAAAGAAAAAAAAATCAGGAATCCTGCACAAATCAAGCATAAACTGCTATCAATCATGTGCTGAGAGCCTTATGTGAGGTTTTTACTCAGAAACATGTCATTAAAAGTTGCAGAAATTAATTGGTGCCATTGAATGTAATGGCCTTTCCTGCCATAGTTTCTCAAATGTAAAGAAAAATTATGGATAACATAAATTCCTTGTGGGATTCTTATAGATGTCTGCTTTGTTCTGTTATTGTTTATTGCAAATGTTATTACTGTGATCTATGGTCCTAGCGTGCTTTGTCTATCCGGGGCTGCTGCTCCGTGGCCCACAACGGAGGACTTTATTCACTAGCCAACACTGCATTTATTTGGAAATTCTTTGCTTTATATATTCCAAAAGTGTCTCAAGGTGTTCATTTTGTGTGTTTAAATTTTTATACAAAAACGGATTTGTTCTGATCGATTAAATATTGACTTACACCATTTTTAGAACAACTCTGAATCTTATTTAAGCTCAGGGTTTGCGTTCAGCTTTCCCAGAAGGTTTGGATTCAGTGTAACAATGACTGTTACTTAGTGTGAGTCGATGCATCGGGATTTGCAATCTTTCTCAATAACATCGGTTTAATTAGCAGTGGTTTAAAAATTTGACTCTTAATTAAAGGACAATTTTGTATCTCTGCAAGAAAGTTTAGGGAAAAGAAACTTCTTTTTTGCATGTTAAATGTTGTCTTATACAACATAATCTGTGACTCCATAGCTAAGTTACATTACATTTCTATCACTGAAAATTAACCTTTTACTTACAGATAAATTTATTTTAAAAGCTATATGAAAGCTTATGAGTTTATGCTAAATGATGAGCATTTGACCATTATTTTACAGTGGTCCAGGGTAGTCTTAACGTGTATCCTTTTATTAGGCCTGACCCTCAGGACAGACAAACAGTAGCATCAGCTGCCTTAAGAACAGAGGCCTAATGAATGTAAAATAATGCCATCATTCTTGCCATAAAGATAAGATTTTCAGGCTCGGCACCTGTGGTTCAACAGACTAAGGAGCCAGCCACATGCACCTGAGCTGGCGGGTTCGAATCCAGCCTGGGCCGACCAAACAACAATGACGGCTGCAGCCAAAAAATGGCCGGGCGTTGTGGCGGGCACCTATAGTCCCAGCTACGTGGGAGGCGGAGGCAAGAGACTCGCTTGAGCCCAGGAATTGGAGGT
>CAUYON010099995.1:0-56608 GCA_963573935.1 Arctocebus calabarensis
TACACTCGTTCAGCTGCTCGACCCACTGGTCCAGCTCCTTGGTGAACGCCTTATCGTCCATGGCGGCCCGATCGCCCTCCCCCCTCCCCGCCCCGGGCGCCGCTCCCCTCTCCCGCCGCCGCCCGCTCCCCGCGGGAGAGGGGGGAGCCGGGCCCGCGGTCCTAGCCCTGCGCCCCGCCCAAGCCCAGCGGGCGGCTCCGAGCGCGCGGCCTTGAGGAGACCCCCGCCCGGCCGCGCGTGCCGCGACTCGGTGAAGGGCGCGGGGAGATGGCGGCAAGCGAGGCGCCGGTTCTCCGCGCAGCTCCCGCCAGACGCCGGCTACCCGGCGGCTCTCGCCCTCCTCCTCTCTGGCTCTTTCTCTCCCCTCTCTCCTTTTTGCATCATCTTGGAGTTGTTTCAGTTGTTGAGTTAATTTGTCCTGAAGGACAGCTAGATCTTAACTAAGTGGCCTTTCACTGGCACTTCAAGGTATAGTTTAACTCTATTGCAATTCTCTGACTCATTAAATGGAATGGGAGTGATACGCATGATTTTGTACTCCATATTACAAACCATTTTTTTCTGGTCCACATAGCCTCTTGTCACTCATCCAAAGTACTGCAGCATCTAGGGCATTAAACCTTTCTAGAATTTCTTGATTTGTTGTAGCCAATGATTGGAATTCTGAGATAGTATTCTGTAAGTGTCCATTCACTTGATGGGCAGCGTGAATGGACACAGAACAACGCCAGCAGTGGCAGCTGTAGTTACAAGGGCTGTGGCTGCTATTGTAGAAGCTGTTAAGATACCAAGATTTGTTTGGAATGAATCTTTCCAAGAGCTGTACTTATTTGTTCCAGTGTATTTTTGTGTTTACATGGTTGAGTAAGATTAATGGGGAACCAGCTTTTGGCTCTTTGAGGAAATAAATGTGCGTTAGATTTAATTAAATTACACTCAAATACTCTTCTCTGGGATTAGTACCTCTGGGCCAAGTATTCCAGGTGTGGGCTCCCCCCTGGGGCATTCACCAGGTAGAGACTTTTCATTTCTAGAATTGGGTTAAATTTTAAAAAGCCATTTTTAAAGAATATGTCCAATTACTGTAAGAGCCAGAAAGAGCAGTGCCAATTAAGAAAGAAAAGTGGCTGCTGTTTTAAAAAGAGGACCTTTTTTTTTTTCTTTAGTTCTAAATGAGTAACTGACTTTGAGTCTTCTGCTGAGTGCTGGTACCTTATCTCAGTGGATACTGGTAACACATAGTAACCACAGTTTTACCAGGCAAAAAGACAGAGAAACAGTTTAATAAACTATGGATTTTAACTCTATAGTGGTTGATTGACCCTTTAAGTTCTGAACTTTTGATGTATTTTTCTATTTCTTTAAACATGTGTATTAGACCAGAAATACATAAGGCTTTAAATATAAGTCCTTAAATTGAGAACAGAAAATTTTGTTGTTTTAACTAGAGGCCCCCCTTTTTAATAATTAATTTAATTACATATAATTTCTTTTTAAAGTACATCTTCGTGCCCATGTCTGTCTACACAGTTATCAAAGACCATTGAAGGCCATTTTTGGAATTCTGCTTGTGAAGTCTGAGGCTTTTTTATAAGCTTTTGGAGTTTATGCCAAATATCAAGGAACTGACTGGGAGATGAAGTACACCGCCAGGATAGATAGTCCCTCCTTAATGTTAGGATTTAAATTGGGAAGGAGGGAGTTGAAAGAGTTACCTTGCAATGAGTGTCCCATGACAGGGTAACGCTATTGTAGCTTATGATTACATTGTTATTAAGAAAAAAACTGTTGGGCGGCATCAGTCAATAAGGCGCTGGCCCCATATACCGAGGGTGGCGGGTTCAAACCCGCCCCGGCTGAACTGCAACAAAAAAATAGCCGGGCATTGTGGTGGGCATCTGTGGTCCCAGCTACTTGGGAGGCTGAGGTAGGAGAATCGCCTAAGCCCAGGAGTTGGAGGTTCCTGTGACTCTACTCTGTGTCTCTGTAGAGACAGAATCTACCCTGTCTCTACAAAAAAAAAAAAAAAAGAAAGAAAGAAACTGTCCAATTCTTATGTGAATTAGTCTGAAAAAAAGGTGAAAAGAGAGCAAAAATAAAGTGGCAATGGAAAAATATCCCACAGGTCTGTCCCTAAATCTGATCTCTCCACAGGGAGCATCTAAGGCACTTAGACATTCTCTCCTTTGGATTTAGGGAAATTGGGCCAGTGGCCTACAGAATTCTCCTAACATACAGGTCCATTGGCATTGAGCTGAGGGACCCAAGGAGGTTAATACTAATAATTAGAAAGAAAAAGGACACCTTGGGTGGTGTCCTTCAGCCTGTGGCTGAATGAGTGCGGCATTGGCCCCATATGCTGGAGGTGTTGGGTTCAAACCTGGCCCTGGCCAAATACTGCAATAAAAAGAAAAAGAAAATGACACCTTCCATTTCTTGTTATAACCTTTGACTCATCCATAGATAAGGATGGAGGTTGTTCACCTTCACTGAATCATGCTGGTATGTGAGGAGAAAGCCGGTAAGTCTAATGTAAAGTAAAGCAACCAACCATTACCCTTACAGGTTCTCTATTCACCCTCCTTCCGGAGGGCTCCCTTTGAGGCACACTGGGGAATTGTCCCAGAGACTCTTAGCTGGGACTCTTTCCTGGCAAAAATGGCAGTCAGTGAGAGAGGGTTAGAGTTAGAGGATGAGGAAAGGAGATAGAGCTACATGCCTTGAGCCATACAATTAGCTTTTGTCCTTGGTTGGGTGAGTGAAATGGCAAGGTAGAAAATGTGGAAGTGGAAGACGGAAGGGATCTCATGGGTCTTAGCTAAGGTCTTGCCAAGGATTTCCTGGAGCTAGTCTCCTGGGATCCCTAGTCTCTTACCGAGATGCAGTGGATGTCCTAATCCCCTTCCCCTGGGCTTTGGGGGACATCAGTCTCTTCTCCTTTGCAACTTGAGAGAAGTCCTTAGAGAAGGCACCAGCTATAGCTGACTGACTTGGAACAGAGCTGCAGTACTGTGGACTAGGAGTTCCCTAAGCAGGGACCAGCAGACAAAGGGAGAGAAGGTGCAATAAATTTGCACATACACAGTTTCTTTCTGTTGACCCAGAGAGATGATACCATATCAGCCTCTAGCAAGGCAGGTGCCACCTCAGCTAAATTTTTTTTTTCTTTTTTTTTGAGACAGAGCCTCAAGCTGTTACCCTGGGTAGAGTTGCAGCACAACTCACAGCAACCTCCAATTCCTGGGCTCAAGCGAGTCTCCTGCCTCCGCCTCCCAAGTAGCTGGGACTGCAGGCACCCGCCACATTGCCCTGCCATTTTTTGGTTGCAGCCGTCATTGTTGCTTGGTGGCCCGGGCTGGTGCCTTAGCCCATTCAGCCACAGGTGCTGAACCACTCAGCTAAATTTTCAAGGCCTTTTTATTGGTGTTTTGGGGATGTGCATATACAAAGTAAAAAAGTGAGAAGATATCAATGTCATGTTTCAATTAAACAGGCAGTTTTTTGTTCAAGGAAGTACACTATCAGGGTTAAGGACAGTGGAGCATTAAACTACAAATCAAAGGACACTATCGTAGGGTTGTAACGAAAGTTACAGCCCTCAGGTTAGATAGCTACAGCTTGAGGGTAATTGTCCGTTTTCTAACTTTATTTATATCCTATCTCTAAGCTGCTGATTTCTATCCAGATATTTCCCAGACTCGTTTTTCATCTGTTCTGCTGGAGATTCCAACCCTACTTACTACCTTGGTCTGCAGAGAGCAGTGGGGGACCGAGGCCCAGGGCTATTTACTACTTGAGTCATATCCTCAGGAATGCTAGCTTACACTAGCTCATATCCACAATTGAACTTCAGCTTCATGAGGGCAGAAGTTTCTGTCTTATTTCCCACTGTATTCACAATTCTTAGAACAGCACCTGACACTTTGTGGGCATTCAGTAAGTTCTTACCAAGTTAAGACAGGATGAATCAAACACGTAAGGGTTAGAAAAGAAGTAAGTTGATTGCATTTATTTACAATGTCAACAATCCTGATCTTTATGTAAAAAAATCACCAAATGTTATTGAAAGACATTAAAGAAGACTTAAATAAATGGAGTTACATATGCTAATTAGTGTTGATTTACCCTCAGATGATCTGCAAATTCATTGTGATCCCAATAGAAATACCAGTGCTTTGATTTGGAACTTGATAAGCCGCTTTTAAATTTATAAGAAAGCACAGGGCCCTCAAGATACTTATAAGATGAATAAGATGTGGCTGGGATGGTGAGAGGGAGGCTGTTCTTGCCAATGATAAGATTTATTATGCACTTGTGATGATTGGGGCTTTGTGGTATTGACTCAGGAATAGCCAAATAAGCAATGGAAAGAGTCAAGTTGATAGAATCAAGACTCACTTTTGCGCAAAAATTCTTTGTATGGCAGCTGCCTCTGCAGCTAAGTGAGGAGACAGTTTAGTGTTATTTGGAGATCAATATGGGGAAAACCAGAAATTGGATCTTGTTCCACACTGTTCACAAAAAATCTGTTTCACGTCTGTGGTCTCAGCTACTTGGGAGGCTGAGGCAAGAGAATCGCCTAAACCCAGGTGTTGGAGGTTGCTGTGAACTTTGTGGTGCCATGGCACTTTACCGAGGGCGATAAAGTGAAACTCTGTCTCTACAAAAAAAAAAAAAAAAATCTATTTCAGATGGATGAAAGACTTGAAAGTATAAGAGATTATCTTTAAGATTTTGGGATAGGGACTGATTTGTTAACTAAAATAAATAAAGTACCAATTATGACTGAAAAAAGAAATCTGTAATGTTGGATATTGCTCTCCATTGTGCCACACTCTTGCGTGTGTGAGGTGACTTGAGAGGCATGTGGCTGACCAGATGAGCAAGGGGTGAGGGGAGAAGTCACAGCTGAGGGGAGAAGGAAGGGGCACAGAAGGCCTCGCAGTCAGCATAAGATTATGGCTTTTATTTTGAGTGATATGGGAGGGTTTGGAGGGTTTTGTGAAGTGGGATATCAAAATCTGGTTTTTAAGATGCTCCTGTGGCCACTCTGCAGAGCACATGTACAGGCAGCGGGCAGAGGCAGTTGCACCTTCAACCATCTTCAGGTTCTTTCTAAAGTTGCTGGAGACCAAACTTGGGTGCAAGTCACTCATCAGAGGCAGTCCCAGGAGCACCAATAGGGCTGTAAAGGGAGTAGGAGGGAAGCCTGTCCATGAAGACATTCTCTCCATTGGGGCTCAGTCCTCCTGGGAGACACTGAGCCTATGTGGAACACTCACCTCAGGTACCCCTATCACGTGACAAGGGATCTGGAGTGGTTTTCACCAGCTGCTGCCAGAGAAGGCTAAATCTCTAGCACCTCTAGGCTGGCCCAGAGAGAAAGCCAAGCCAGTGATGTTGGATTGTGAATGGCACAAAAGAAAGTGTTGGGTCATGAGCCTGAGTGGGTTCGTTGAAGGGCACAGGGCTGTTCAGTGACCAGTGTCTGTGCAGAATCAGCAGAGGGCGGGAAGCCTGGGCCTGGGTGGGAGCTTCCCAAGTAGCCAGCTGAGGCATCTGTGAATCAGGAATCAAATCACGGACAGCCAAGTGGAAACGTGGACAGAAGGTGTGATAGGGCATTTTACAGGATGCAAAATACCAAGAGGCCAATCAACATAGGAAAAGATGCTCAGTCTTATTTGTGATTAGAGAAATACGAACTGAAGTGGCAGTGAGATACCATTTCACTCTTGCTGGTTTATCAGATTTGGAAACCCTAACAAATGCCAAGAGCTAATAAGAGCAGGAACCATTAGAACTCTTGCGGGGTGTGGTGGGGGCCTGAGTCGACACAGCTTCTTGGACTGTCTGGCTGTGTCCAGAAAGTGGGGTGTGTGCACCCACAACTCAGCATCTTCAGTCTGAGCACAGGTCCCAGAGGTGTCTGCATAGAAGACCGACCCAAGAGCGTTTCTACACAAACGGTCACGGCATCAGTGTCCAAGTACCCATCAGCAGCAGGGCACGTCAAATGATAGGGCAGACTGATACCATGAGAACAAGTATGTGACGTGGCACTGAGCTCCCATCTGTGAGGACACAGTTTCAGGGTCTCTCTCTCTGCCTTCATGCACCTCCTGTCCAGCAACATTGTTGCAGATGTGCCTCACCAATTGCTCACTGTCACAGCTCAAGTTTGGACTTGAGTATGGTATGATGCTGTCACAGAGATTACCAGGCAGACACATAATGCATTTTAAGAGCTTGTGGTAAAACTATAAGTCTAGCAGTTACTAACAAGAAGAGGATAGTTGCTAGTCTGGAGAGGAGGGAAAGGTTTTGGAGGTGATGGTGATGTTCTGTTTTGTTAAGCTGGGTGATGAATATATGGCTATTTGTCTACTTTTTGTTAAAATATTTATATTCTTTTGTTTATGTGGTATGTCTTATGATTTTAAAAAGTTAATCATCTTGCTTGAGCCCAGGAGTTGGAGGCTACAGTGAGCTGCGATGATGCCACTGCACTCCAGTCCAATGACATAATGAAACCTGTCTCAACTTAAAAATAAGAAAAAAAGTTAATGATCTCAGTAATCCAGGCAAAAAGCTAAAACATGCCATTTAAATAGAAAAAGCTGAGATTGTATTGTCTCCCCAGCCCTTGCTGGTGTGGAATTCCGGGTGCTGCCCCTTTGTGTGTGTGGCTCCCAAAATGTTTCCAGAGAAGAGCGGGTTGGCTTGGCTTCTGATGCCTATGCCTGCCTCCTTCAAAACAGAAGTACTCACCCAGATAAAGATGGTCCAAATGCTGAGTTCCCAGGTGAAAGCAAACAGCTTTGGGGGCTTTCTGCAGGTGTGTACCTCCTTTCTGAGGGAAGGGCCTAGACTCCTGGCTGCTGAGAGGGCGGGAAGAGCAGGGTACAGGTGGGGACCTCACAGGTATGCACAGGCCTCCCACAGCTGCTGGACAGCCAAGGCCAGGGTTGCCTGTGTGTGTCAAGCTAGCCTTCCTTAGCAGCCACTACCAAGCCTTAATGTCTAGCAGGGCTGATGGGGATGGAGAAAAGCTGATGGTCTGAAAGCCTAACCCTAACCCTTCCCCTGGCCATCCCTTGCTCAGGTCACCATCCTTTTGTGCAAGGACAGCCAAAAGGAAAGCCATCATGGGGATCAGTGGTCTTTTGTTTTGTTTGTTTTTCATCTGGAATCACTTCATATGTTGACTTTGTGAATGCACTTTTTTTCCTTAGGCAAAAATATGAGTGTCAGTTCCTATCCCAACTTAAAATCAAAATGGAGTCTTAGCAAGGGCACCTAGAGAGAGCTCTGAGCATGCATAAAACTGACATTGATTTCTTTGCCTGGAAATAACAAAATAAGTGTCTGTGAGCTATCTTTGGATTTGCATTACAAACAAGAATGCAAATGGATGCCACCCTGTCTGCATAACCTATAGATTTCAGAAATACGTTTTGATTTCATACATTTTAACAAAGATATACAGTTTGCTAAAATCCTAAAATTTTCAAGTTAAGTATACAGAGTTTGAGTTATTGCTTGTGTTGATGACTCATTTTCTCTTTTGTTTCTTTGTTCTTGATTTACCTTAACTACCTGCTGACTCACGTCATCCAACCAACATACAATGCGAAAACCCATGTCTCCGTCTGTATGTTGTGTACCTGCTGCTCAAACCACCCCAATCTGTAAATAACATGCAAATATCCATCCATGAAAACATCACTTATAGGAAACGGTTGGTTTTGTGACTTTAAACAGTTCTTAAAGCCCCTTGCTATGCTTGCTGTGCTCCTTGGGACTCTGACCACTGTCCTTTGGGGCGACTGGACTCAGCTGCACCCTCTCACCTCTGGCCTCTTATTGCACCCTCTCCCAGCTCCAGGGGTCCGGCAGGGACCTGTCCAGGAGCTGTTTGATTCTGGGACCAGGCCTAGGTGGGAGGTGGGGTTTCTAGAGAGGTGGTAGGTGGCTGTCTGTAGCAGTTTTTCTTCTTGGCACCGGCTCAAACATAGGAGATTTTGGTCTTGATGCTTGCGAGCTCGTGGTTTCTGCTTCACTGCCACCTCCCTTCTGCTCTGTCTCCCTCAACACCAGCACACTTCCCTGGGTGGCCTTTGCAAAGTTCCCAATAGCACGTCTGGGACCTGTCCTTCCTCACGGGCCAGGCCTGAGGTTGTCTTCATGACCCAGAAGGGGCCTTCTAGAGCCTGAGTAGAAGAAGCTATGCAGGGTGCAGGGCTCCCCCGCTCTTGTGCCACTGACATGTGTGCTGTCAGTCAGCACCTTGTGTGGAGTGCCAGGCCCCAAAAGGGCCCTCCAGGCCTTTGGGAATTTTGAGAAGAGAGCAAAGGTATTTGGTAGCAGACTCAACCTCAGCTGTGACTATGGACATTTATCTCAAGTAGTGATATTTGAGATTCTTGTAAAGGAAAGGAGATGTTTGTGATACAGTGGTTCACAACTAGAGCAGATGAGCTGAGTTCTACGAGGATACCTGTGGCGCTGCGACTGGCTCCTACCCATCTGCCCATAGGGAGGCCTTGCCTGCTGTCCTTTCTCACAGCATGTGTTTTGTGTATGTTTATGCACACCCTCCTTCCCTTGTTTAGGGAGGAAAGAGAGATAGCAGTTTGTTCACAGCTGCTGGGCCTGGTCCCCAGTGTGGTGCATGGCCATGCAGGAATCCATGGGTCTAGGCTCAGGTGGTATTTAGGACAAACCTGACTTTCTTGTGATTCTGGAAGGAGGCCAAGATGGACTTGAATTCAGGGAATGCTGGCCAAGGCCTGGGTCAGCGGGTACCTTGGTGGGGCAGTATCAAATCCCCTTTCTCACCACTGGGCATGGTTGTCCCTAATGTTCTGTCATGGATGAAAAAGCTGAAGAAAGGGTTGGGGACTGCTGTACCCCCTTGTAAGTTAACAGCCAGACTGAGGGGTACGAGGATGCTGCTTTGGAGTACTCTAGACCTTTCCTGACTCAGGTGGCAGCAGGGAACGGTGTGGCCTTGAAACTGCAGCAGAAACCACGGGCTCTGGGGGCTGGGGCAGACGGCATTGACATCTGGGGGTAGCTGAGGCCAGCAGTGATGGTGCAGGTGCCCAGTCGCAGGAGGCTGCCCTGTGTTTGCTCCCCCTTGCTGTCCTGCATGCACTTGGCGTAGTGCCTGCCCGCTGCACTGTGCTTGGAGCATCTCTGGTTGTTGTCACCATCTGTCTCCACAACTCTCTAGGGCTGCCTATCTGTCACCACCCCACCCTCTCCTGAGTACCCACTGCAGCCCCGAGGGAGGAGGTGGGTCCCAAAGGGAACTAGTGGGTAGCCATGGCAGACTCTGCATTCATGCGTTCAGCACTCCGGGTGACCTGATATTCTACACACATCTCTTCACCTGCCCTGCTGCCTTCCAGCTCTTCTCTCTTACCCAGACCCTTTACTCTCCTGACTCTACACGTCTGTGAGCTGGGCAGGTGATATGTGTCCCAGGCCCTTCTCCCCAAGACCTACTGAGTAGGTAGTTTTAAAGTGGGAAGCCATGTTCCCAGCTCTGCTTTACAAGCACTTCCTGATAATGGAGCAGCATCCCCCCATGCCCATGGCTTCAAGGTGGGTTCATCTGTGGGTCCTTTTGGCCCACAGTGGTGAGTGGGTAGTTCTTGGTCATTTTGTCCACCACTGAGATTTTCTTTGCTGGCACAAGTATGTTAGGGGGCTGTAGGTACCTGTGTAGGTTTAGGGTCACACTCTGAGTGTCTGCTTCTGTCGTCTTCCTGACTGGACCAGAGTCAACCTCTGCCTGCCACTGACCCCTCTGGGTATGGTTCACAGTAGGGTGGTTCACAGCGGGAACCAGACAAGCCTGTCCTGAGTGTGGAGGGGCAGATAGGTGAAGGCATTTTCTGAGCGTGGGTTGGCCACTGTCTTTCCACTGAACACTTCATTCTGGCCAGTCATTGGCCCTGAGTATGGGGATACCCTGTCTGCCCAGGCTTCCACTGTCTTTGACTTTGCAGCTGCTCTCCTGCCATCTCACCCAACATCTGCATTCTCTCCTATCTTTTTGATGGCTGAAGTGACAGCACACATCTGAACCTGAGCTGACTCATATTTGAAAATACCAAATGATAGGAAGCTGCTCTCAGGCTGCGTGTGGGCTCCTGGTCTCTAGACAGAGGGTGCAGAGCCCCTGGATCCACAAGCACTCCCTCTGTGCATGGATAGCTTACAAAGGACAAAAGGGGAAAGGAGGGGCCAGTAGCTCAAGAGTCGCTGGGAGCCTCATTCCCAGGCCATCAGAGCTGGGCTCCTCTGTTGCTTGTGTGCATGAGTCTGAGCCCCAGGTAAGGACTGTACTGGTGTCCTGGCAGGCCTACACTGCAGAAGCGTGTGCTATAGAACCATACTCATGCCTTCTGCGACTTATCTGCAAGTGCTGGAGCAGCCCCAGGGAAGCATTTGCTCCCCTGCTGCGTCCCAGCCGGGGTCACAGGCAGGCAGGGGCTTTGTTGGTTGAGCTAGGAGGGAAAGGCATGGCCCAGCCTGACATGCCTGGGTGGGCCCTTCCCTCCCTGTGCTCAGTGGGGAAGTAGGAACCCCCCAACACACACATAGCTTGAGGTGTCCTTGTTGGTGTCATGCTGGAGGATCACTGCTGGAGGCCTGGCTGTAAGGGGTTGCTGGAGAGAACTTTCCTCTCTGTCCCTCATTGTGGATATGGGAGGGGCCTCAGAGCGAAGGGAGTTTGCTCTGATTTGCTGCATGAGAAGTGACTTGCAAGGTCCAGCTTTACTTTTGGAAGGTTTTCTGGTGGCTGATCACTGCTTAGACTGTGAAACAGAGACTCCTTTTAAGCTGTCTTTTGAATCATTTTCCTTCAGGGCCTCAGGGACTGGGAAAGAGGTTTTGGGGTGGGAGCAGCCTGGGGAGGTTCCCAGCTCAGAGGTAGCGTCTTTCCCGCAGAATAACTTCATCAACCTCAGCTTCCTCCGCCTCTTCCGAGCAGCAAGGCTTATCAAACTGCTGCGCCAGGGCTACACCATCCGTATCCTGCTCTGGACCTTTGTCCAGTCCTTCAAGGTGAGTGAGGCGGGGCACTGGTGGGCAGGCGAAGCGAGCATGGAAGCCCTGTGGAAGGCGGGTGGGACCTGTGCCCTCTGTGGCCTGCAAAGACTTGAGGTTATATATTATCCTTCTTATGCTCTCAGAAACTCTGTGGTGGGTTTACAATCCCCATTTATAGATGGGGAAACTGGGGCGGTTACTTGGTGGTCATTGAGGAGCTAGGTCCTCTGAGGCCTGTGTGGCCCAGAAGCTGATGTGTCTGGGTCCCTGCAGGCTCTGCCCTACGTGTGTCTGCTCATCGCCATGCTCTTCTTCATCTACGCCATCATCGGGATGCAGGTGGGTGCTCCACATGGACCAGAGGGTGGACATGGGGCAAGAGGCATTGATTGTGATCATTAAACTTTGTGGACCTTCACTATGAGCCAGACGCTGTTGTCAGAACTTAATGAGCTTACTTCATCCTCAGAGGGGTAAGGCTGGGTTTCAAGTCCAGGGTCCTTCCAAGGGGCAGCCCAGCCCTGTGGCTGGGGCATGTGTCCACATGGGCGAACTACTCTGTCCTTGATGGTGGGGTTATCTTCCCGCCAGTGACATCAGAGTTCTGCGCACATGCTGAGCTGGGTGCTGGCCACATAGTGGCAGGAGTCTGAGCAGGTGCACCAGGGGGCAGTCATTGTCTCAGGGACCCTTGACACTCACCAGGAGGCTCAGGACACTGAAGAAGCTGGCCGTGAGTGTGGCAGGCACGTCAATCTTCATGCTTGACAGATATTGCTCACATAATATAGATTTTCTGTATTTTGCAAAAAAATACTTTGTCAGCTATTTGGGAAGAGAAGAAAACATTTAGATGATATAAAACAGTGTGCCAGTATAAATCTTTGGCATCTATCACTTTCCAACATTAAAGATGGGACAGGGACCCAAATGTTAATTTATGATTGGGGTGGAGGGCGCCAGTGTCTTCTTAGAGATTAGCTGAACACTAACTTTAACTTTCAGGGTTTGAAGAATTCTCAATTGTAGTTTGCTGAAATCTAATGCTATTTAAAATATATATATTTTCTTGCTTTAGTCTATATTTTTTCCTGCTTGAGTGTGCATGTTACTAACTTTGTGGAAGCAAAACAGTTCATGCATCTCCTGCCAGAGTTTTAATCTAAGTTTAGTTATTGACCCCTTTGTGTTTCTTGCACTGAAAAAAATCAATTAAAATGAGTAAAAAGCCCATTGTGCTATTGGTGCAGAAGTTTCAAAAGAAATTTTTCAGTGATCTGACAGAGCTGTTGCCAGTATAATTACTGCTTTGGAATTGCCTATCAGAGTGAGAACTTGAAGCTGTGTCCTGTCATACACAGCACAGCATAGCTAACTTGGCTGCAGGCCCCGTTCTTGCTAGCGTTCCCTACAAGATCCCCGTACGGGCTGGAAGGCACAGGTTGGGCAGGAGATGCGGGTGTGCCCAGCTGAGCAAGGCCATCTGCCCTGGGAGCACATGCTGGCTGGCAGGTGGGAGCCCTCCAGCTGGGGATAGCTGCCTGTCCCTCATGGGGTCCCTACCAGTGCCTGTGTCCTCCCTTGCCCAGTCTGCCTGCGCAGTGTTTCATGCCACCCTCTCTGTTGCAGGTATTTGGAAACATTGCCCTGGACGATGACACCAGCATCAACCGGCACAACAACTTCCAGACATTCCTGCAAGCCCTGATGCTGCTGTTCAGGTGGGCATGTGCCCAGCCAGGCGGCAACCCATCTCTGTCCCACCTCACACTGGCCTTCCCTCAAGGGCCCTTCCACTTCTTCCTTCTCTGTGTCCTGTCTAGGGGTTCGTGGCATCTGCCCTGGCCTCAGAGCAGATAGTCAGCCTGGGAGTTTTAGGCCAGGCTGGCCCCTGCTACCTGGTCTCTGCTTCCTGGTGGCAGCTGGAAGGACTCCAGTGAGGCCCTCTGAGAGGTCTGGGGGAACAGAAGGTCCGTCCTCAATGTGCTGGCCTCTAGCTTTCTACCTGTTTACCTCATTGGTCACAGAGATTGGTGGAGATTAGGAGAAGCAGGGGGCAGGGGACAGAGTTTATACTTAGTGGCTGAAGGATCTTGACTGACCAGAGCTGCTGTCCAAATACACCTTTACCTTCCACTATCCCTCAGCCTAGGCAAGAAGCAGAGGGACCTCACAATATGAGCTCTGGGGCCTTCTGAGTGTTATGCTCAGGAGTCTCTCAAAGACCAGACGAGTCAAATTTAAAGAGAAATCCTTTTGTTGAAGAGCTGGCCGGCAACTGCCTCGGTGTCCCAACATGGGGTTTCTAAGAGCAGCCCCAAGTGCTTAAGGGGTCAGATTTTTAAGGTTTAGTCTGCATCCTGGTTGGCATGCAGGCTGCCCTGGTGTATTTGGGTAAGTCAGCCAGCATTGTACAGAAGCAGAATTTTGCTATTAGTCATACATCTTTGTTTCAGTACTTTTCTCATCTGGTTAGTGGGGAATGACCCATTTCTCAGGGGTCAGTTCGGGGACAGTTGATACTTCCTGGTCTATTTCTCAGGGGAGTTAGTCAAGTAAGAAGTCAGTGAGTACTTTCCCATCTCTCTTGGGAGTGAACCAGACTTACTCCATTTTGTTGAGGGCTTGCGGCCCAGAAATTTGCCAGAAGTTAACTGGTATTTTTCCAGGCCTAAGCCTAACAAGAAGCTCCTGGCCAGAGACATGCTTGGGAGAGGGGTCAGTGACACCAGCCGCTATCCTGGAGCATGGCAAGCCCTCATGAGCCAAGGCCTGCTAACCATCCTGGTTTGAGAATGGACTGAGGGCAGAGGGAGGGGGCGATGGTGTTCCCTGCCTCCTATGCCTCCCTCCCTGTACTACCCCTGACCCAGGACTGAAGGAAAGAGCTCTCATGGGGATCTGTGGTGGAGACACTGCCTTGGGATCCTCCTGAGGTATTACCACTTCTGCAGATCTGCTGACTACTGTGTGCCTGCCTGGGGTGACACAGGCGCTTTGCTGAACTTCTGGGAGGGAAGGCTCTTACCCCTGCTTCTCACACATGGGCAAGCACGCACCCTTAGGCTTACGCTTCCCCCAAATAGTGTTTTCTCTCTTGGCTTTAGCTATTATATTCATTTTATTTCTTCATTTATTAATATTTATTATTAACATTTTACTTTATGCCCAGAAAAGATTTGAGACAAACCTATGCAGTCAGTCTTAGTTTTAAGCCTTTGGTGTCACAGATTTTGGTTTCTCCTGAGCTTTGAGGCACATAGGAGCACCTTCACTAGGCAGGTCCAGCACAGACTAGAGCAGCTGCCCT
The DNA here is from genome assembly GCA_963573935.1 of Arctocebus calabarensis. Classification (NCBI taxonomy): domain Eukaryota; kingdom Metazoa; phylum Chordata; class Mammalia; order Primates; family Lorisidae; genus Arctocebus; species Arctocebus calabarensis. The sequence continues at coordinate 14,378 of CAUYON010099995.1, forward strand.
GCTGAGCCTCTACCTGTCTGTTGTCAGTGGGGAGTGGGCTCAGCTTCTCCTCATGGCTGGCCATGCATGCAGAGGTTGGGGCCCAGGCCATGGACCCACCTGCTCTCTTCAAGCCCCTAGTGCTGGCTGTGTGCCCAGGAACAAAATTCAAGTAGGAGAGTTCCTCTGGCATGGCTTTCTAGGGAGCGGTACTCTCAAGGAGCAATAGGGCTGGTGTGACTGAATGGACTAAGCAGGTGCTGAGGCAAGGGTGAGAGAGTGAAGAGGAGAGAGTGGGCAACAGGTCCTGCAGAGCTGTGGCAGTAATCTGAATTTTGGCTTTTGTGGTGAGTGAGGGGATTCACTGAGGCTTTTGAAAATGGAAGTGATGTGATCAGACCTACATTCCATGGACCCAAGGGACTGCCGTGTAGGCGGAGCTGTCAGGACTTGGGGAGGTTCTTGCTGCCTGGCCCAGGTGGTAAGAAATGGGGAGCAGTATGTTTGCAGGTAGATGAGCTGACACATACGACACAGGGAGAGAGGAAGCGAGGACTCCAACATTTGTGGCCAGAGCAGCAGTAAGGGCAGAGTTTCCCTGTCTTGAATCAGAGAAGACAGAAGACGTGGGTTAAGAGGTCAGGAGTCCAGCTGGGGCACGTTACGTCCATCAGGAGCTAGTGCTCTGTGGCGCTGACTCCATGTGCAGTAGATAAGTTTTAATAATTGGTGCTTTCTCAATTAAGAAACATCATGGAAAGCTAATGGTGAGGGCTCTTTTAAAGAAACAGCACCTATGAGGCCTAGTAAGAAGGAGCCCAGGGGTGCTGGGGCTGCTGTCCAAGGGCTGGGCCCCATCTAGGCTGGCTGGGGGGGCAGTGGTAGAGCAGATCTGCCCCTCCCCAGGCCCCCTTCATGGGCCTCATGGCTCCACTTTGTCCCCAGGAGTGCCACTGGGGAGGCCTGGCACGAGATCATGCTGTCTTGTCTCAGCAACCGGGCCTGCGACGAACGGGCTAGTGCCAGCGAGTGTGGGAGTGACTTCGCCTACTTCTACTTTGTCTCCTTCATCTTCCTGTGCTCCTTCCTGGTGAGTCCCTGCCTCCCTGTGCCATGCTCGCCTTCTTAGTCCTAGCTTCTAGAGCGGATGTGAAGAGGCAGTGGGGGCAGGTCCCAGCCATGTGCGTCTTGTGGAGACCTCTGGGAGCTTTTGAGGTGGGATGTGAGGTGACCTGCTTGTCCTGCCACCTGCTCGTAGTCTCCATGCACATGGGAGGAGTCTTAGAGGGAAAGGAGAAGCTGGGAGAGCAACAGTGACCTGAAGAAGGAGGGTGAGGGAGTTAGGTGAAGTTGGGCTGCATTTTAAAGAGACAACTGACTAATCACTGGTTGGATGTGGGCATGAGAGAAGGGAGAAGGAAGCCACATCCTGGGGCTTTGGGGGGCTGGGGAGACTGGGAACTGCAGGAAAGAGGTTCGAGGTTTGATTGGGGATGGAAGAAATGGAGGCACCTGGTGGAACTCGAGCCAAAAATGCCAAGGAGTTGCTGCCAGTGTGCGGTGGGGGGGGGGGAGGAGAGGAGGGGAGTGAGGGGGCAATGGGTGATGTTGCAGTCAGGACTCTACCACGCAGCACTGTGGCCTGTTCCCTGAGCCCAATATGCACACTCCCTCCCCAGACTCCCAGGGTACCTGGGAGTTTTAACTAGGTACTTCTGTGTATGCTGAACTTTTGGGGAGCATTGACATAGGGAAGACACCTAAAGATTCCACCCACCCCATGGGTGTCTGGAAGACAGAAAGGTACATAGGACCTAGAGGTCTCAAAGGCACTGCGGTGAGGCAGGCGGAGAACCAGGAGGGAGGGCAGTGCCCACAGCGTAGGAGAGGGAGTGACCAGCTGCTCATGAGATCACTGTACTGGGATCACTAGTTGGGTGTGGGATGAGGATGGTAGAGGTCCTATGTGTGCCTTGCAAGCACAGCCCATACCCTGCACTGTGGGAGCACAAGCACCACTGCAACAAGTTCTAGTTCCAGGGATGATAGGTAGTGGGGAGCATGGCAGGGACAGACAGCTGCTCCCAGCAGTAGGCAGCATGAGGGAACACTTGATCACAGCTGCAACCAGCCTGCACAGTGGGTTCTCTGCCACACTCACTCCTTAGCCCATGGTGGAGAAGTGGGTTCTGGTGTTGGATGTAGATCAAAGCTGGGCACGGGGGCAGAGGGAGGGCAGAGGGACAAGCGCAGGACCACTGGAGCAGAGGTTCTCATGAGGACAAGAAGTTTTGGGGTACAGTACTTAGGAAGTGAGCTAGAAGGAGAGGCAGTGTGGGCAGTGTGAGCAAAGCTGTGGGAGATGGTGGTGGTGATACTGTTGGCAGTCATGTAGCATGAGTCACAGTTGGGACAAGGAGCTGAGCTGAGGGTGAGAGAAGGTCCAGGAGTGGAGGGGCAGGAGCTGTGACCTGTCTCAGTGGACCTTGAACATCACAGGGTGGCAAGAATAGAAGTGGAGACAAAAGCAGCTAGCCAGGCACTCAGTGTCTATGAAGGGAGGGAGGATCAGTAGATGGCAGCAAAGGGCAGGTTTATATAGGGGGTGGGGGGATGTCCATCCTTTTAGCTGTTCTAGCACCAGGGAGAGTGAGAACTTTTAGGGATGATGAAGGATGAAGGTTCTGCTGACAGTTGAATGTTAGCTTTGCAGGGTGCAGCAACAGATTAGGATGGTTGGAAACGGTATACACCAAACACAGGTGAGCTTACACATAGATAGAGAAATATAGAAAATCTACAGAACTTTGTATCATGAGGTGCCAGACACCAAGGAGATTTGCATGTTTGAGCCATCTCCTTGTCCCTCAAAAAACCCTGTGTAGGCCGCAAGGACAGGAGGCATTTTGGAGAATCACTGTCCTGTAGGCAGTGGAGACATTGATCTCTCTACTGTCCGGAGACATCTGGTGCTACAGGAACCAGCCTACCAGCCTGGTCGCACCATGCACCTGGCTGCAGAGGTGGGCTCCAAAGGAAGCCACACTGACAGTGCCACACCACCCACAGGCCAGCGCTCCTGCGTATGTCCAGGATGAAGTGAGAATTCTTGGGGTTTAGTTGTCACTCTTCTCTAGAGAAGCAGGTGTTCGGTGGCCACTGTCTTTTGTGTCTTGTCCCCATGGACCTCTCTCACTGACTCTGGTGTCTTTTCCTTAACTGAAGAAGAGATAGGATGGGGACTGGGATCACAGCCCTCCTGGCACTTCCCTCATAGGCTGCACCTGCTGGGTAACTCATGCTTTGAAACACTTGGAACAGATTTGATCTGACAGAATTGAAGTGGGAAACATGGAATTATGGTTTGGGGAGGGATGGCAGGACTAAGTTAGGTGGGGATTTGGTTACCTTGATTGGAATAGAAGGGCACTGACAGAATAACAGGAAATGAAGTTGGTGATGACAAACTGTTAGTAACCACTGAGTCAGGCAGTCCTAAGATATTATTATTATCATGATAACAAAGATGCTTGGGATGTTAGAAATCTTGATCAACCTATGTTTAGAACTCAAGTTTTTGAAAGGTATGACCTGCTAGAAAGACAGTTTGCCATAACTGACTCCAGCAATAGACATCTGAATAGACCTACTTCACGTGAGGTTGAAACAGTAGTTAGAAACCTCCCAATAGGCTGTGCATGGTGGCTCACACCTATAATACCAGCACTCTAGGAGGCCGAGGCAAGAGGATCACTTCAGCTCAGGAGTTCAAGACCAACCTAAGAAAGAGCAAGACCCCATCTCTACTAAAGAAAAAATAGAAAAATTAGCCAGGTGTGGTGGAACCTGTAGTCCCAACTTCTCCAGAAGCTAAAGCAGGGTTGCTTAAGCCCAGGAATTTGAGGTTGCAGTGCCACTCCACTATAGCCAGTGTGACAGAGCAAGACTCTGTGTGATAAAACAAAACAAAAATAATTAAAAAGTACCCAAACAAACAAGCCCCAATCCTCCCCCCACCACAAAGAAAACCTCTTAGTAAAGAAAAGACAAAGACCATTTAATGGCAAAATGTCAATCTCTTCAAGAAATGGTTTTGGGAAAAATCATATATCCTCACGTAAAGGAATAAAGCTGGACCCTTACCTTATACAATATACAAAAATTAACACAAAGAACTAAATGTAAGAGTTAAAACTATAAACCTCTTAGAAGAACACATAGGGGGCGGCGCCTGTGGCTCAGTGGGTAGGGCGCTGACCCCATATACGGAGGGTGGTGGGTTCAAACCCAGCCCTGGCCGAACTGCAAAACAGAAAAATAGCCGGGCATTGTGGTGGGCGCCTGTGGTCCCAGCTACTCAGGAGGCTGAGGCAAGAGAATCGCCTAAGCCCAGGAGTTGGAGGTTGCTGTGAGCTGTGTGATGGCACAGCACTCTACTGAGGACAATAAAGTAAGACTCCGTCTCTACAAAAAAAAAAAAAAAAAACCATGGGGATAATTCTTTATGTTCTTATATTTGGCAAAGAAGTCTTACATTTGACACAAAATCATAATGAGAAAAGAAAAAGCAGGTAAATCAGACTACTCAAACTTAAAAACTTTTTTTTTTTGCAGTTTTGGGCCAGGGCTGGGTTTAAACCCAACACCAGTATATGGGGCCGGCACCTTACTTCTTTGAGCCACAGGCGCTGCCCAAATTTAAAAACTTTTGTGTGTCAGAGGACATAGTCAACATAATGAAAAGGCAACCCAAGAAATTGGAGAAAATATTTGCAAATCATGTATCTGTTAAGGTCCTAATGTTGGAATATATAAAAAAATTCCTACAACTCAATAACAAAAATACAAACATCTCAATTAAGAAATGGGAGGTGATGTTAGCAAGGTGGCCAACTAAAAGCTCCTAGTGTTTTCCCCTCACAAAGACAGAACAATGAATAAACAACTACATTTTAATGAAAACAACCGAGGCAGAATGCTGGGAAGGCCTCAGTGGAATAACAGAAACCAAAGTAAACACAGAAACTCAGGAAGGTCATATAGAGAACAGAAGGAAATGCTGGGTCCCCCCCTTCCTTACACACCCATATAAGATCAGCAGGAAACGGGATGGAACATCTCCCTATGGCAAGGTAAGGACGAGATTCCTTTCTTTATGGTAAGGAAGAGGGTCCCTCCAATCCCCATCAACACCTTGGACACTTTTTTTCCTTTTTTTTATTTTTGAGACAGAGTCTCACTATGTTGCCCTGGGTAGAGTACTGTGTCATCACAGCTCACAGCAACCTCAAACTCTTGGGCTTAAGTGATTCTCTTGCCTAAGCCTCCCAAGTAGCTGGGACTACATGCACCTGCCACAACGCCCGGCTATTTTTTTTGTTGCTGTTGTCATTATTGTTTAGCAGGCATGGGCCAAGTTTGAACCTCCGGCCTCGGTGTGTGTGGCTGGCATCCTAACCACTGAGCTGTAAGCGTAGAGCCAGCACCTTGGACATTTAACAGACCTCACCACTGGGGTCCCTTGCAGTCCTCACAGGCTTTAAGCCCCATGGAGAGACCTGCCTGGAGTCCATGTAGCTATGCTACCCACAGAAATGAAGCCAATACTATGCCCATCCCTTCAGCCTGAGGGGATACTACATTATAACTATCTTAGAATTGGAACTATATTTGGAGTGTGTCTTGCTCTGGAGGCTCCCCTTCATTGCTGAGGGTAAGCTGCCCCTGAACCAATGTAGATTAATGCCCCAACATCCTCAAATCAAACTGCAAATAGCTATTATACCTGTTCCTGTGTTGCCAAGTGGAGGTAGAGCTATTCTCCTTCCTCTTCCCCCTGTATCCTAGGGTCAGAGTGGAAGCAGTACCCTGCCTCCCAGGAAACAGGACCTTGGGTGCCTAGAGTAGTCATGTACCCCAGTACCTAAGCTGAAGCAGTATCCTACATCTTGGGGAAATGGTACCTGGAATGCCCAGAATAGTCACATCCCCTAGGCTTGAGTTGAAGCTGAACATTGCCCTGTGGGGAGTTGGTGCCCTGGCCAAGCTGAGCAGGGCTCACCTTAGGGAAACAGAGCAGTGGATGATCTGAGACACCCCACCCTACAGGCCAAACAACTCTAGGGTCCTTCTTCACTGGAGCTAGGCTAGCCCCCTAGAGTCTGAGCTGCTGAGACCCCCCTTCTCCAGTGGGAGTGTAATCATCACTGTGCTATTCCCTAGTCTCCCCCAGGGCCCTAGCAATAGCTGTGCTCTGCCATTCTAGGGTACTTGTTGCTTCTGCACCTGATCTTTACAGAGTTTGAGATGCTGCCAAGCCCCACCACTCTCCAAGGTCCAGAATTACTGTTACATGGTACCTCATTTCCTGGGACCCAAGTAGCCACTGAGCTGTACTGGCACAGGTTCCCAAATTGCAGCTGTACCCTACTCCTCAGGCCCAAATCTTCAGAGTACCTCTTTTTTGAAGTCAGGCCACTACTGTGCCGTGTCCACAACTAATAGTCTGGACCTCCTGGTTCAGAGCTGCTCTGATTCACTGATGTCTTAGAGCAGCAGTTCTCAACCTGGGGTCATGGTATTAGGAAGGTTGAGAACCACTGTCTTGGAGTCACTGATTCTGGCTCTATGGACAATATACATCCAACCTTGTCACACAGAGCCAAACCTGAACCCAAAACATAGGTGCCACAATAGGTTTGTGAGGTGCTGAGCCTACGACCCCAGCCCCAGAGTCATTCTAAGAACCTGCACCTGAACTCAGCTCCACTGAAATTACTTATAGGCCCTCAGATCTGACACGAAGAGGAATCCCCTCAGCTAAGTTTCCCTATTGTATGGGAAATCAGAATAAGAAAACCCTAAAAACCCTTGACACCAAGGACTTTAACAACCTACACTGCTACTGCTATTGCCACAAACTTCTACAGCCTAGGCCACTGAGGCTGACACTGAATGCAGCTGAGGAACTTGCAGGGATCCTATACCACCACATCTATTTGGATACAGATTCACCATACTCTTCCCGTCCAGCACACTTAAACCCAACTGCAGATGAAAATCTTTCTCTATGAAAGCCACTCTACAAAGTTTAGAAGGGGCACTTGTTCCACTAGATGTGTATACATCAACATAGGGACACAAAAAACATGAAAAAGCAAGCAAATATAACACCACCAGAGGAACATAACTCTCTAGTAACAACCCAAAAGGAAAAGAAATCAATAATTGCCAGAAAAAGAATTCAGAATAATGATCTTAAGGAAACTCACTGAGATATAAGAAAAATACAGATAAATAATTTTTTTTTTGTAGAGACAGAGTCTCACTTTATTATTCTTTTTTCTTTTTTTTTTTATTGTTGAATCATAGCTGAGTACATTAGTACAATCAAGGGGTACAATGTGCTGGTTTCATATACAATCTGAAACATTTTCATCAAACTCTTTGACATAGCCATCATGTTATTTTCTTAGTTATTGTATGAAGACATTTGTATTCTGCATTTAGTAAGTTTTGTTTGAACCCATCTAAGATGCACCATAGGTGTGGCCCCAGAGTCTCAATTTATCACCCTCAGGAGAGTGCCATGGCGTCACACAGCTCACAGCAACCTCCAACTCCTGGGCTTAGGCGATTCTCTTGCATCAGCCTCCTGAGTAGCTAGGACCACAGGCGCCCACCACAATGCCCGGCTATTTTTCTGTTTTGCAGTTCGGCCGAGGCCAGGTTTGAACTCACCACCTTCAGTATATGGGGCTGGCATCCACTTGATGAGCCACAGGCGCCGCCCCAGATAGATAATTTTTAAAAATCTAAAAAACAACTCACAATGTGAATGATAAATTCAACAAAAGAGATATAAATCTCAAAAACAACCAAACAAATTCTGCAGCTGAAGAATTCAATGAACGAGATTTAAAAAATACAGTAGCGATCTTCAACAGCAGATTCGATTATGCAGAATATCTGAACTTGAAGAAATTAGCCAGTCAGAGAGTGAGAATGAAAGAGAATGATGAAGGCTGGGCATAGTGGCTAATGACACCAAAGCATGATCCTAGCTCTTTGGCAGACCAAGGCAGGAAGATCACTTGAGGCCAGGAGTTTGAGATCAGCCTGAGCAACATAGAAAGACCCCATCTCTACTATGTAGGTATAGATATATAGATTCTTTCTATTTATTTAAGAAATTAGCCAGGCTTGGTGGTACATATCTGTAGTCCTAGCTATGCTGGAGGCTGAGCCAAGAAGTCCACTTGAACACAGGTGGTTAAGTCTATGTGACAGAGCAATACTCTATCTCAAAAAAAAAAAAAAAAAAAAAAGAGTGAAGAAACCCCCCAGGAGAATTACAGGACAAGATTTAGTGAACAAACATTCATATTATAGGAGTTTAGAAGAAGAAGGGAAAGGAAAAGGTATATAAAACCTACTTAATGAAATAATATTCTTAGACAACAAAATAATAGCTGAAAACCTCTCAAGTCTGGAGAGAGATATGGACATCCAGACCCAGCTTAAAGCTCCTTACATAGATCCTCCCTGAGATATCTTATACTCAAATTGTCAAAAGTTAGTAAGAAAAAGAAAATTTTAAAAGCAGCAGGAGAAAAGCATCAAGTCACATATAAAGGAATCTCCATTAGACTAACAAGATACTTTTTCACAGAAACATTACAAGCCATGAGGGAATAGGATAATATAATCAAAGCACTGAAAGAAAAATACTGCCAACCAAGAATACTATACACAACAAAGCTATTTTTCAGAAGTGAGGGAGAAATAGTCTTCCCTGACTTCTGAAAAATACCTGATGTCTGACATCTGGAAGCAAAATGATAATCACTATCCTGAGCACACAAAAGTGTAAAACTGGGCAGCGCCTGTGCCTCATTGAGTAGGGCAATGGCCCCATATACCAGTGGTAGTGGGTTGAAAACCAGCCCCGGCAAAAAAAAAAAAAAAAAAAGTGTAAAACTCACTAGTGGAGTGAATTTCAAAAAGAGAAAGGAAATAACCAAACCCATCATTACAGAAAATTGCCAGACTCCAACAATAATAAGAGAGGAAGAAAGAAACAAAGGATTTACAAAACCATCTGGATGCAGTTAACAAAATGAGTCTTTACCTATCAGTAATAACCCTGAATATAAACAGATTAAATTCCTCACTTGAAATACATAGATTGTGTGAATAGATTAAAAGAAAAACATGATCCAGCTATCTGTTATAAGAATCTCACTTCACCAGCTTGGTGCCCATAGTATAGTGGTTACAGCATCAGCCACATACACCCAGGCTGGTGGGTTCAAACCCAGCCTGGGCCCTCTGGGCCCTGACAATGACAACTGCACAAAAAAATAGCTGGGTGTTGTAGTGGGCACCTGTAGTCCCAGCTACTTGGGAGGCTGAGGCAAGAGAATTGCTTAAGCCTGAGAGTTAGAGGTTACAGTGAGCTGTAACACTACCACACTCCACCAAGGGCAACATAATGAGACTCCGTCTCCCCAAAAATAAAGAATCTTCTTCACCTGAAAAGACACACATAGGGAATGTGGGAATGACTTCGCCTACTTTGTCTCTTTCAACTTCCCATACTCCTTCCTGGTGAGTCCCCACCTCCCTGTACCAGGTGGTGAAATGGAATGGAAACTATGATAAATTGATGAAAAATTAAAGAAGACCTAATTAAATGGAAAGTCATCCCACATGAATGTATTGGAAGATTTTTATATTATTAAAATGGCGATACTCTCCCAAGCAATGTATAGATTAAATGTAATCCCTATGAAAATCCCAGTGGCCTTTTTGCAGAAATTGAAAGGCATACGCTTACATTCATATGGAGTTGCATGGAGCCCCCCAATAGCTAAAACAATCTAGAAAAAAAGTTGTTTCCTATTTCATAATTTACTACAAAGCTACAGTAAGTAAAACAGTGTGTACTGACATACATATAGGTCTGGGGAATAGAATTTAAAATCCAGAAATGAACCCAAACATCTATGGTCAATTGATTTTTGAAAAGGGTACCAGTGGGAGAAAGAAATGTCGTTCTTTCAGTGACAATACAATGGGGAAAGAATAGTCTCTTCAAGAAATAATACACAGGAAATTGGACAGCCACATGCTGTGGGAACAGAAAGGAGAGTGGTGGCTGCTAGAGGTAAGGGAAGAGAGGAGTATGGGGCAATTCCCTGAGGGTATTTTTAGGGTGTTTTTCTGGAGTGACAAGAAGGCTTTGTAGCCAGAGAGATGATTGTATAATGTAGTGAATACACTAAATGCCACTGAGTTGCACTTTCAAAAATGGTTAAATGTATGTTATGTGAATTTCAATTTAATTATTTTTAACAAAGAACCTGCCTAAGCTGTTGGTCTGTAGATCCTAAACCAGGGAGTCCATAGTCAGTGCTATCACTGAACCTACATGTCTGGTCGGGCCATGGACAGATTTATGGAGCCTGAATTAGGGCTGGACAGTAGAAATGGAGAGCAAAGGTCTCTAGGGAACTCACAGGGGCCCCAGAACGTCCTGGAATTCCCAGTGCCAGGCCAGTAGGAACAGCAAGTCTGGGGACCTCCACCCCAAAGGCCTCGCAAGAGATGGGGCTGGGGTGAGTGCAGTATGGGGGGCAGGCTGGTATCTATGTCACCTCTTTTCTTTCCTGCCCTACAGATGTTGAACCTGTTTGTGGCTGTGATCATGGATAATTTTGAGTACCTTACGCGGGACTCTTCCATCTTAGGGCCTCACCACCTGGACGAGTTCATCCGGGTCTGGGCTGAGTACGACCCAGCTGCGTGGTAAGGGAGCTCCCATGCTCTGCGGTCCTTGGGAGTGGTCCATACCCGTCATCTCAGGACAGGGCCAGCGTGGCTTTGGAAATGTTTTGGTTTGGGACCAAGGGAGCCATCTGCTGCATGTAGGACAGTGCTGTGTCCCTCTGAGTGCTACTTCCCTTTCTGGTCTCATGCCTTTATGTAGCTCCCAGGTTGAGAAAGGCCTTTTGAACCCTTCAGTTCAATCCTTAGTGGTGCGTGGGGTCATGGAAGGTTTTCAAGGGTTGTGAGGTATGGTTCTTGCTGCACAGAAGTGCACAGCGTTCTTCCAGGCCACAGGAGGGCTCCTGGGGTCACAGGACAGGGTGTAGACAGCACAGCACCCTACCCTTGTGAGGCTTAGAGGGGTTTTAGAACATTCTCCCTGGAGGGCTTGGAAGTCCCCCTCTCTGCTATTTCTTTTGGGGACAGGAGTCAACATGCACTGCTGTGCCCCCAGCCCAGGCTGCATGTAGTGGACGCTGGTGGACTTTTATTGAAATCAGATGATCTGCTGGAAGGCTTTAATGTGGTAATTAATGGTGGGAAAGGTTATTTGCTGTGTAAGTGAGGGCGATGTGTGTTCAGGCATTTCCAGAGTTTCATGAATCGTGAGAGACCACGCTTCATGACACCTGTATGCTTTTTGCCTCAGGGCTGAGAGCACATTCAGGAAGGCAGAAACAGCTATGTGGATCCTCCATCTGCCCCTTTGTCCTGCATTTGCTCATTTGCTCCCTCCCTCCTTTAGGCAGTAGTTGCTGAGGCTGTTCTCTGCAAGGCCCAGCACAAGAGGTGGAGGGGCCGAGAGGCCTGGCTGCCGGGTCAGACATAGCCTGCTCAGGGAATGGATGAGTGACCCTCAGGGAGTGGGTGGACATCTTGCACTGCTGTGCTCAGGGGTAAGAAGTGTGGGGCTGTGCATAGCTGTGGCCCCCCAATCTCTCCACACTCCTGGCCTGCCCAGGTCCTGTGTGTGGGACCAGCCTGGTCACACTTCTCATGCTGAGGGACCCACAGCCCACAGAGCTCTGCAGGGTCTGCCTTTCTCCCTTAAATTGAAGCTCAGCATGGGAGCATCCCAAAGACCCAGAAGGCCTGGGCTTGGTTGGCTGCCTGACCACTCCTCATTCATTTAGCATCCTGGGCCCTCCCCACCCCACCACCATGATGACCCCAAGATGTTGCCTGAGGTCCTTCCCAGTCTGGGCTGGTGACAGAGCCACTGGCTGCACCAGGGCTGGGACTCAGGCCTGCTCTGCTCAGGCTCTCCAGGCCCACAGCTCCTCTGTGCTTTCATTTTAGTGAGAATTTATAACTTCCACACAGCGCAGCACTAGCACTGTGGTTATTTATGCTTTGTAGTGTGCGTATACCATGCATGCGTCTCGGGACCTCTGCCGGAGCTTTGCATGATTCTGTCACGTCTGCTTTGTCAGCACATTGGCCCTACAGGACCCAGGGGTACTCACACAGGACCTTCCTGACCATGGGAGTGGTCAGGAAGGGCCAGACAGACTGGACAGGAGACTGGCCATAACCAAGGCCTAGACCTTGTCAGGCAAACGGCCAGGACATTCCAGTGAGGGGGATTTAGACAAGTTCTAGGAAGGTTGTCATGACTGTCTAGTCTAAAGCTGCGGTCCCCAACCTTTTTGGCACCGGGGACTGGTTTCATGAAACAGTTTTTCCACTGACTGGGGTAGGGTGGGACAGGAGGTGGCACTCAGCCAGTGGTACCATGCAGCCCAGGTTCTGACGGTCCACGGGCCACTTTACAGAATGCAATTTGCATTAAAGGGCAAAACCAGATCAGTGAGGACCAGCAAGAGGGAGACAGCAGTCCCTAGGTTTTCATGACCTGCCACCCAGGCCTCCACAGGAGCAGAGGTGAGGCAGAAGCAGGGCCTGTAGCCTTGACTGGCTGGCCAGGGCTCAGGTGTCATGCACAGTGAGGGTTCAGACTGCTTCCCATATGCTAGAGTTCAAGAACTGAGGCTCCCCTGGAGGGCATAGGCAGTTAGAGGTGTGATAGAGCACTTTCTCTAAAGTGCTCGCTGAAGTATGGCCTGCAGCATGGCCAGAAGTGGCACCTGCATGATGATACCTGAGGTCTTGGGCCTTGCTGTGTGCAGTACACAGGATTCTGCCCTGACAGTCCACTACACAGCCCATCCCAGAGGACCAGGGAGGCCTAGGCACCTGAGCAGATTAGCTCTGGGTCTCAAGCCTTTCAGTAGCTTCCATGATAGATGCAGGGATGTGGTCATCTTTATTTCCTAGGTGACCATTTGGATGTCTCCTCATTCTTTTGAAGAAACTTTGAAACAACAACAAAACTTTGTGAAATTTCCTGTTTTGTGTATGCCTGTTTGCACATGCATGTGACTGGGCACAAGCACAGACGTGTCCATGTGTATGCATATACATGGGTGTGTATGTGCAGGTGAGCAATGTGGGAGCACGTGCTAAATGTGCATTGAACATGTGTGTGCATATCATGTGCTGTGCACGCATGTGATTGTGTGTACATCTGTGTGTGTATGTGTGCAAATGAACAGCATGTTTGTATGTGCGTGCCTGTGTGGTTGTGTGGGTGTGTATGCCTGTGTGTAGCATATGTGGTGTGTGGTTTGTGTGCACATGTGCCATGTGAGTGTGCCCATGGGAGCAGTTTTTGCCTGTGTGCGTGCCTGTGAACACATGTGTGTCTGGATGTGCATCTGGGTTGATCAGGGACATGTGGAGGTGCTGGTTTCTGCTTCTGTCTTTCCCAGCCTCTTTTGTGGTTGCATTAATACTTTGTGGTGAAATGTGGTGACTCTAAGGGGAACTTAGTCCCACATCTCAGAGCGATCTTTCTGCTCATGTCTATGCTCACCCTTCTGTCCAGCACATATTTCCTGAGCATCTGCTGTGTGCAGGGCCTGGGCCCAGAGGTGCAGCAGACAAGGGGCTCTCATAGCACTCAGCCGACAGGTGATGAGACAGCAGTGAGGCTGTAGCTTGAGGCTGGCTGTTCCTGAGGACAGCTGGGGAGGCAGAGGAGATGGCATATGAGCCACACTGAAGGGGACAGGGTGAGTTGAAAAGCCAGAGGAGAGAGGGAGACTGGGCAGATAGTGTCAGGCTGTAGGGATGGCTGGTACAGGTGGAGAGAACTCTTGACGTGTGCTCAGCAGGCGATGTTCTGTTGTGTGGACAATAGGGACAGGTCTGGAGTTGGGGGGTGGGATCATTAGCCCTGCAATTTTCCTCTGGATTTTGTGGGCAGGGCCGTTGTGGAGGCTGGAGATCCCACTTGTGTCTAGCCCCTTGTGGTGGTCCCTAGGGCCAACCAACTTAGCAAGTGCCCTGAGTGAGGCCAAAGTGGGCCTTGCACCTTATTTCCTCTTTTCCAGTATATTCAATACCATGTGGAGCTTATTGGACTAAGAGTCCTTAGTGTAGGAGGGAGAAGCATCAATGGTGACTGTCCCAGGGAGTCCTAGGGTATGTTCAGGGAGAGAGGGACAGTAGGAAGGCATGTGGACACACACCTCTCTGGTTACTGTGTTGGCGATAGCTGGGGGTTAGAGGGAAGCATGTGGAAAGGGGCCTTGGTCAGCCTGGAGGCCCAGGAAGCCAGAGGAGGGCTGGCAGAGGGGTGGTGTGGGCAGGCTTAGGAGTGACAAACCCAGCAAAGGCCTCGGCTGTGTGCAGGCCGCAGGTAGGGATGTGCAGTCTGCCTGCACGGAGCACCCAGTGTTCTGTGTAGACCGCCTCCCATCTACATCAGGCTCTAAATCATGCTGCTGTAGCCACACCTCCTGGGGATCTGCCAGCCCCAGTCCCTCTGTAGGGTGCCACCTGTTCAGGACTCCCTCACCTCTACTGCCACAACTGGTGAGGCCATCAGCGGGGCGGTGGGTGGGATGGGCTTCATCGTGCCTTTGTTGCCATAACCTGTGACATTTCCTTTCCAGTTGCCGGATTCATTATAAGGATATGTACAGTTTGTTGCGTTGTATTGCGCCACCCGTTGGCTTAGGGAAGAACTGCCCTCGTAGGTTGGCCTACAAGGTTTGCAACTTCGGAGCCTCATCCGACATACTTCCCTGCCCGAAACGCAGACACAGCACACACCCCTGCCTGGTTCAGGAATGACTGCACCTCACCTCCTTTCTCCCACCCTGCCCCGCACTCTAGCCTCCTGGACGCTTTGGTTCCCTGTCTAATCCTCCCTCAGCTGGCTGGGGACAGGCAGCCTTGTAAGAGTGCACAGAAAGCTTCTGGCCAGGCTGTGGCCTCCAGGACCAGCTGTCTGGGGGGAGCTGGGGCTAGGTCCCACCCGGTCAGACAGGCCAGAGGCTGAGGGCCCCAGCAGAGGGGATACGAGTCCATCTGGAGCAGTTGCCAGTCCCTGGGGGAAGAAAGGGCAGAGGCAGAGTATGGAGGAACCTCCTGCTTGACCTCTGGATTGATCTGCTCCACTCAGTGTGGAGCCCACTCTGGAATGTGGCAGGAGCACAGGGCCTGGGGCAGATCCACTTGCCCTCTCTCTGCTGGGCCGCCTGGAGCCCACAGGCTGGTGTCCTGGGCTCTGCATTCCAGGAAGACTCAGTTGTTAGAGCCCATGCTGGCAGCTCATCCTCCGTGTGGGGCCCGCCCTTCCCCTTGCCATCAGAGCTGGTGTGAGGGGGCATCAGGCCACGTCCTGCCAGCTCCCCTCCCTGCGGCCTCCACTTGCTGCCCAGTCCTGCCCCCAGCAGCCCTGCGCTGGGCTGGCCTCGGGCGTCTCTGGGCTTGGAGCAGGGCTTGCCCTATGGTCAAGTGCGGCTCTAGAGCCCCGGGGCTCCCTCTCTAGTTGTCTGGTCGGCTTTAGACTTTTTCTCCACTCTATTAGCCTCTAGTCTCACTTGGAAGCAAATCTGGCCATTAAGGATGCTGATATTTCCATGTGGCCCTCAGCCACAGCCCATCTGATGTCTCCACTGTGGCCCTCAGCCACAGCCCCTCTGCCTCACTCTCTGCCTGCCTGCTCTGCTGGGTGGAGAAGCAGCTCTTTTCTGATTTGGCATTATGTAGTTTCCAAAAGAATAAATCAGAAATTAAGAACCCAAAGCCGCCCCGATGCAGCCCTTCCTGACCTCTCCATGTTCATTAACTCAGATGTCACCCTGCCCACTGCCCTGCTGGGGCCGGCTGAGGAGGTGAGGCTGGGGGCGGGGGCCAGAGGGTCATGCCAGGCAGAGAAGCCCTCATCTCACTGCGCCTGTGGGCGTCTCGCCAACACTGATTAACTGGATCTGTTTTCTTGTCTGCTTCCTCCCCTCCCGCTCCCTGCTCCCCGCTGCGTGCCTCCTCCTGTGGACCCTGTGTCTTGGCCTCTCTGGGACGGGTCTCCAGTGGGCGCATCAGTTACAATGACATGTTTGAGATGCTGAAACACATGTCCCCACCTCTGGGGCTGGGGAAGAAATGCCCTGCTCGAGTTGCGTACAAGGTAGACCCCAACCCTACACCCTACCCCAGGAGGCTGTCCGTCCTCCTCAGAGGCGCCCCGGGCTCTCCTGCCTTGCAGGGCTGCGGCTTGCCTGCTGCTCGGCCATGCGCCCGCCTTGCATCTTTCTCGCCAGCCCCGCCTGCCTCTGCTTTCTTCCCAGGCAGTGGGGCATGGCCACCGGGACCCTGTCTGTGCACTGGCCCCTCTGTGAGCCCCCCATTCAAGGTTTAGGAAGGCAAACCAGGGCCCCCTGTACTCCACCTTTTCACTTTTTCTTTCCTTTCTAGTATTGAGGGGACAGACCATTTATTTTGAGAGAGGTTGTTTCTGTTCTGGTCTCAGGGCTGTACCCTGGATGCTCTGTCCCCTAAACCCTTGGCATGGGTGGGGTTATCCAGCCCGCTGGGTCTGGTCTGGAGGGGAGGCTGGTGGAGCCTACAGGGCCTCTGGTGCTTCCACACAACTTACCCCCCACCAGCTCAGCAAGTGCAGAGGCTCCCCAGGCCTAGAGTAAGGCCTGCAGGGGAAGGTGGCACCTTGGCACTAAGAAGCAGGGGTGTGATGGAGGTGGAGGGCTTCTTGCTGCTACTCCTGGGAGTTCTGAGGGTTTGAGATGGTCACTGTAGAATAGGGATAGCCTCAGGGGCCCAGGAGCCACAGGATGCCAAGTCACAGGGAAGGAGTAAACTGGAAGATGCTCCCAGGACTCCCTCCTGGGTGGGCAGGCACACCCTATCCCCCCAAAGGCCCCCTTTGGACCCCTTGGACCCCCCTGTTTCCTGGCAATCCATGACCTGCAGCTTAGCACATGCCTGGAGCCTTCCTGTGTCTCCTACCAGAGCGTCCAGCCTTCTGATTCTGTGGATATCTGCTGTCCACACTGCTCATGTCTGGACCCCAGGTTTAGGTCTCTGTCACCGGCCTCAGTGCAGCCTGTGGGGCTGAGCAGCTCTTATATGCCAGACTGGACGCCCCTGGTGTCCTTGGCCCCTGCCCTGCCCTGCCCTGCGCACTGTGCCTGATGGAGGCCTTGCATGTGAGGCTGCAGCTTTGTCCCTGGAAGGAGAGCTCTGTCCACCTGACACCAGGGCCAGGTGGGGAAGCAGGGCCATGGTAGAGCAGTCTTTAGCACTCTCCCAGCTGTCCTGGCTGAGTCTGCAGACTTTGAGTTTCAGAATGAAGAGAACAAGCTGGGGGCAGGGGGTAGGGGAGGGTCCAGGCCTCTGGCAGAGATATCTGTCTGCCCTGGCTCGCCTCTCTGCTTCTCCGAGATTCATGGCCTTTCAAGGCCTGGGGTGGCAGTGGGCAGATGGAGGCCCTTAGTGAGGAGCCCTCCAGTGCCTGGACGGAGCTCTCCTTTCTTGGAAAACACCTGCCTGCTCTCCCTCCACTCCTACCCCTGACTTCCTTCCTGGAGAGGAGCCCTGGCCTCTCACGCGGCTGTCAGTACTGGTCTGCAGGGACACTATGCTCTGGGGAGCAAGTTTCTCCTAGTGTGTGACTCACATGTGATGTGGGAGGCCCTGGGACTGTGACTGGGTGTGTCCAGTGGGGCTTTGCCAGCATTCAGGAGACAAAGTCTGGCTCATGACTCTGGCCCCCATCTACACCCTTCTCCCTGTCAGTGGGCTGAGGACTCTGGACGTGGGGCCAGGATGCTTGGGGCTGGGTGGTTTGGCCCTCACCAGGGAAGGGGCTGAGGCTGCCCTGCCACAAGGTGTGGGTTTGGGAGAGGTAGGCAGGCCCCAGGGAGGAGCTCCCACCTCTAGCTCCTACTCTGTTGCAGAGGACAGGGTGGGGCTCCAGTTGGCCTCCCCATGCTTAGGATGCTGCATACATACCTGAGACCCTTTCCCCTTTGACGTCTCATTAGCTCTCAGACTGCAGCTCTGGGCAGCTGTTGGCTGTACCTGTCTCCTACTGTTCTGTCCCTGAAAACTGAAGTGAGAGGAGGACTGTCCTCTTGAGGATGATAAAAGCAACATTGTGCGACACTGCCCCTGCCTGCTCTGCACCAGCCCCTGCGCTACTGCAGACTGGTCCTGGGGCCCTGGGCAGCCCTATCTATTATGGGTCTTTGCAGCTGGGAGGACCTGGTACTGAGACTTGTCCTGATGCCTTGCGTTGATATGGGTTCTGCCTCCAAGTGGCACCGAGGGTCTCTTCTTAGCCCCTGTCTAGGCCTGCCTAAGGCCAGGGAGTCACCCTTGAGGGTTGCTAATGGAAGCCGGACCGTACCTAGGAGCCCCAGCCTGGCACCCCTCTCTCAGCCAGAGCACACCCCTTTTTCAGCCATAGGCAGGGGTCCCCCGAGTGAGTATGCATGTGTCTGAACTGTCAGAGGGATCAAGACCCCTGGCCTGATCCCATGCTGTGATCTTTACCTGGTTTTCTACTTTGCAGCCAGGAATAATCTTCAGCTCCAGGGGAGGGGTGGGTCCTGAGTGAGTGTGAATGCTGGCAAAACTCCCAGGCACCTGCCGGGACCACCATCAAGAGGCTCGGCCTCAGGGACCCCAAGCACTCTGTGTTCTGGGGTGGGGGTGACCCCGCCCAAGCCTGGCCCTGACCTGCCTCCCCCCATCCTCAGCGTCTGGTCCGCATGAACATGCCCATCTCCAGTGAGGACATGACGGTCCACTTCACATCTACACTGATGGCCCTCATCCGGACTGCACTGGAGATCAAGCTGGCCCCAGGTGAGCAGGGCACTGCAGGAGAAGGAAGGCACCAAGCCCCGCTATCCTCCAGAGCTAGCCCCGGAAAGGTGTGCAGGGGTCAGAGTGAGGGCTGACCCTGTGCAAAGAGACCTGAGGTGGCCATTCAGCCACTCTGTTGGGCACCGGTCTGTGTAAAAGCAGACATTTTCAGATGCAGAAACTGAGGTGCAATGATCAGTCGCCCAGGTTATTCAGAGCTAGTAGTGGAGCCAGGATACCACAGACTCCTTTCTGAGTGATGAGTCTGCCTGCCATGGGCCCCCCTGCTATGAAGAACCCAGTCCCCCATCAGGTCCTCTCCTGATCTGACCAGTGGGATACAAGGGGTCCTACCTGTGTCTCCCTCCTCCCCTGTCTGTGCCCTGGAGCTCAGCGTCTCTCCTGCCATGTGTGAGTCACACTGGCAATTCCATGCCTTATTTCTTGTTCTGTTATCAACTTTTCTCTTTCTCTCTACTGGATCATTTGTGTCAGTATATAAACATACTCCCATCTTTAAACAGTTCTCCTCTTCCTTTTCTATCGACTTCTCTTTTTTTCTCCTTTCCTTAATAACAACCAGTCCTTTGAAGATGGGTCCCTAGTTTCTCTCCCCCTCTCCAGCTGGACTTTTCCTATGGTCTTTCCCTGGAGCTTCCCTTTGTGTTATCTCTAGCAGCCTCCACATTGCTGACCCAGATGGCTAAATCTTGGCTGACTCTTGGTCGTAGCTCGTGGGCCTGTCTGCAGCCTTCTCTCAGTTCTTACTCCCTTCCTTTTGAAACTGTTATATGTCTCTTTTTCTGGTTTCTGTTATCTCCCAAACTCTGAGCATGCCTGTGTGACAGAAAGACCTCTTTGCCACCTACACTCCTTTATATCTTACCTGTCCCTGTGGCTTCAGATAGCATGAATTCCAATTTTGTGCTTTAGTCCAGACTTGCCCCTGAACTCCAGACCCACATGTCCCACAGATTATTCACCTTCAGCATGTGGAAGCTTGTGAATGTCCAGCCTTGACTTGGCCCACAGCCTTCCAGTGCTCAAGCCAGAATCTTTGGAGTCATCTTTTCCTTGTATTTTTTTTTTTCTCATTCCATTCTGATCCATGACCAGTAACTATATCTTTTGAATCTACCTTTAAAATGTATCCAGATTTAGAATATGATCACTTCTGTTCCTTTCCCCACAACTCCTCTTAGGCCCAGCTTCTGTTGGCTCTTGACAGGGTGGATACCACAGCCATCGAAGGCACCTGCTTCTTTCCATGCCCCTCCTATCTGCTTTCAGTATAGCAGCCAGAATGATCAGGTTAAAAACAGACCAATAAAATATATAACCCCCTGGCTGGATTGATCAAGAAAAAAGAAGGTACAAATAAGCAATATAAGGAATAAAAGAGGGAACATTACTGCAAATCCTGTTGGCATTAAAAAGACAAGGGAATGCTATAAGCGACTTTATGTCAATCTTAACCTAAATGAAATATAAAAATTCCTTGAAAAACATAAAATACCAAAGTCATTCAAGGATAGATAACCTCAGTAATACTGTGTCTGCTAAATAAATTAAATTCAGAGCAGAAAAACCTTCCAGCAAAGAAAATTTCAAGCCCAGATGTCTTCATTAGTGAAATCCACCAACTACTTAAGAAATAATGCCAGTTCTATACAGAGTCTTCCAGAAAATAGAAAAAAGGGGAGTATTTCCCAACTTATTTTATGAGGTCAGCTTTACTCTGGTACAAAAACCAAAGACATGACAGGAAAAGAAAACTACAGACCAATATCTCTCATGAAAATAGTCAACACAGTCTTTTAGGAAGCTGAATCTAGAAATATATGCATATATAAAAGATGAAACATAATAATGTGAGATTTATCCCAGGAATGCAAAATTGGTTCAATATTTGAAAATAAATCCATAAAATTAATTGCATCAGAGAAGGAAAACTATATGATTACCTCAATAGACACAGGAAAAAGGATTTAACAGAATTCAACATTCATTCATTAAAAAATATCCTGCATTGGCTTGGCACCTGTGGCTCAATGGACTAAGGCACCAGCCATGTACACCTGAGCTGGCGGGTTTGAATCCAGCCCAGGCCCGCCAAACAACAATGACGGCTGCAACCAAAAAAAAAATGGCCGGGCGTGTGGCAGGTGCCTGTAGTCCCAGCTACTTGGGAGGCGGAGGCAAGAGACTCACTTGAGCCCAGGAATTGGAGGTTGCTGTGAGCTGTGATGCCACAGTACTCTATCCAGGGTGACAGCTTGAGGTTCTGTCTAGAAAAATAAAAATAATAATAATAAAAAATATTCTGCATAAGCTAGGAATTAAAGGAAACTTCTTCAATCTATCATACTCAGTATAAAGGGTATCTGTGGGAAACCGACAGCAAGTATCATACTTACCAAAGAAAGAATGACTCCTTTCCTCCTAAGGTCATGACCAAAGCAAGGGTGTCTGCTATTTAACATCATACTGGAGGCCCTAGCCAGTGAGATAAGACAAGAAAAAGATATAAGAGGTTTGCCTACTGTAAAGGAAGAAGTGACAATATAAAAATCTAGAGTCTATTTTTAAAAAATACTAAAACTAGGGTGGCGCCTATGGCTCAAAGGAGCAGGGCGCTGGCCCCATATACCAGAAGTGGCAGGTTCAAACCCGGGCCCGGCCAAAAATATTATTTTTATTTTTATTTTTTTTTTGAGACAGAGCCTCAAACTATCACCTTGGGTAGAGTGCTGTAGCATCGCAGCTCACGCAGCCTCCAACTCCTGGCCTTAAGCGATTCTCTTGCCTCAGCCTCCCAAGTAGCTGGAACTATAAGCACCTGCCACAACACGTGGCTATTTTTTGGTTGCAGCTGTCATTGTTGTTTTGGTGGGCCCAGGCTGGATTCGAAAACTCCAGCTCAGGTGTATGTGGATGATGCCTTAGCTGCTTGAGCCACAGGTGCTGAGCCAAGACTTGGTATTATGAAGGTACCAATTATCCCCATATTGATCATTAGAATCAATGTTAACCCAGTGAAAATCACAATAGCTTTTTTTTTTTTGGTAAAATATACATAACAATTGTAAAATTATGTAGAAAGCAAAAGAACTTTAATAATAGTTTTTAAAAAGAAGAACAAAGTTGGAAGACCTCTCCTCCCTGATTAAAACCTTCTATAAGGCTGCATTCATCAAGGTATTATAGAAAGAGTAGAGACATAGATCAATGCAACAGGATAGAGACTCCAAATATGGACTTACATTGATCTGTTTAATCAATTTTCAACAAAGTTGCAAGACAATTAATGGGGAAAAGATAATCTTTTCAACAAATAGTGCTGGAAAAATTTAGGCAACTGTATGTAAAAAGAAAAAAAATCTTGGCTTGTACAGCTATAAAAAAATACCACAGCCAGGGTGGTTTAAACAACTGAAATTTATTTTTCACACTTCTGGAGGATGGAAGTCCAAGGTCAAGGTGCTAATGAGGTAGGGTTCATTCTAAGGCATCTTCTCTTGGCTTATAGGTGGGCATCTTCTTGCTGTGTCCTCACATGTCTTTCCTCTGAGGGTTCAGGGAGAGGAACAGAAAGAGTTCCCTGTTATCTCTTGTGAAGACTAGTGTGAATCAGGGCCCTACTCTTATGCCCTCATTTAACCTCATTTATCTCCTAATAGGCCCTGTCTCCAAATACAGTTAGGAGATTAGGGTTCTACATATAGGGTGGCACAGTTCAATCCATAACACATACCTTTCACCCTCTACAAAAAATAACTTGAAATGGGTCATAGACATAAATATCAAATCTAAAATTATAAAACTTTAATAAGAAAACACAGAAGAATAACACTGGGAACTTTGAGTTGGGAAAAGATTTTTTTTTTTTTTTTTGGCTGGGGCTGAGTTTGAACCCGCCACCCTCGGCCAACCCTAACCCTAACCCTACTCCTTGAGCCACAGGCACCCCCCAGGAAAAGATTTTTTTAAGAAACAAAAAACATGAATTAGAAAAGAATTGATAAACTGAACTATATCAAAATTAAAATACTTACTCTTCAAAAGATATTTATGAAAATGAAAAGGCAGGCCTAATATGCAGAGGAAATATTTGCTAAACACATATCTGGTATAAGCTTGGTATCCATAGTGTATAAAGAGTTGTCACAGCTCCATAATAAGAAAATAAACAACCCAATCATGACCAAAGAAGATATTAGGTCATTAAATATGAAATGCCCTATTTTAAGTCAAAAGTATAGTTTATTATGTCTCAAGAAGTAGTACAATTACTCAAAGTGTGTGCCTAAAGTATAAAGACAGTTTTGCCATCTTCTTGGTTGCTCATTTATGCTGCAGAAAAGAAGCCTGGATAGCAAGTAACAAATCACAAAAGGCATTTTCCATGGGTTGTTGAGAATTGAATATTTTTCCTTGCAAGAAGTGGTCAAAAGCCTGGAAGAAGTGGTGGTCAGTGAGTGCAAGGTCTGATGATGAATATGATGGACAACAGGGAGTTTCCAAGTCATGATTCTGTAGTTTGAGCGGCATTGTTTGTGTGACATGTGATCAAGCATTGTCTTGCAGAAGGATCCACCTGTCTCTGTTGACTAATCTTGACTACTTAATCATGAGCATCCTCATCATTTCAGCCAGTTGGTTGCAGAAGAGATAGCTGCTGTAATTACTGACCAGGTTTCATGAGGCTGTAGTAGATAATACCAGTGTGGGACCACCAAATAGGCACCATTCATTTGTTTGATGAAAATATTCAGTTTGGGACTGTGTTTCAGCACTTTGTCTTTATCCAACCATTGTGCCAAATATTTGTGATTGTAAAAAGAAAAAAACAAAAAACTTATTTTCTGTCACAGCAAAGAAAAACAAGGTTTGAGACGATGTCTCTTCTGATGCTTATTTAATTCACGCAGAACCCATCTACTCAGCTTCTTTACCTTGTTGATTTGTTTCAAATGGTCCAATATTGTTGGAATAGTAATGTCAAACCCTGCTACTAATTCAGTTGTAGGTTGAGGTCGATTTGCCTCCACTACAACATTCAGCTCATCATTATCGACCTTGGTCTGAGGTCGCCCACATGGCTCATTTTCAAAATTAAAATCACCAGAACAGAACTTGTCAAACCATTCATTAGCCACATCCTTCCTAAACACTTCATAGATATTTCGAGCTGTCTGTACTGCATTGGTTCTATGATGGAACTCATTCAAAAATAACATGGCTGGGCACAGTGGCTCATGCCTAGCACTTTGGGAAGCCAAGGTGGGTGGATTGCCTGAGCTCGGGAGTTCAAGACCAGCCTTAGGCAAGAGTGACACCCTATCTCTAAAAAATATTCAGGAGTTCCAGGCGTTGTGGCAGGTGCCTGTAGTCCAAGCTACTTGGGAGGCTGAGACAAAAGAGATTGAGGTTGCTGTAAGCTGTGATGCCATAGCACTTTACCAATGGCAACAAAGTGAGACTGTCTGAAAAGAAAGAGAGAGAGAGAAAGAAGAAAATTACATGAATTTTTGACTTAGCCATGGTTTCTCAAATTGCTCTAAAAACAATTCAAAAGATAATCACAAGCCAAAATGGGCATTTGAAAGAATGAGGATTATCTTCACAATAAAAATGAAGTGAAAGGTATCAAAGTGAAATGTCAGGATGGCACCTGTGGTTCATCTAGTAGGGCGCTGGCCCCATATACCAAAGGTGGTGGGTTCAAACCCGGCCTCAGCTGAACTGCAAAACAGAAAAATAGCTGGGCATTGTGCTGGGCGTCTGTAGTCCCAGTTACTAGGGAGGCTGAGGCAAGAGAATCACCCACCCAGGAGCTGGAGGTTGCTATGAGCTGTGTGATGCCACGGCACTCTACCGAGGGGGATAAAGTGAAACTCTGTCTCTACAAAAAAAAAAAAAAAGTGAAATGTCAGAAATATCAATATCAAACTTAGTGCTTGAGGAAATAAGACATTTCATAGTTAGTAACTTAATATATGGAAGGCAAATGAACACATATAAAGACGTTCAATGTATTAATCATTAGAGAAATCCAAAATAAAATCATTGTGAAATAACACCACATCATTTTAATTGCTAAAATACTTTTTATACGTCAACATTAAGTGTAGATGAGTGGCTGGACACCTATGTTCTGGTGGGACACAAAATGGTACAGTCCTTCTGTGAGGTAGTTTAGTTACTTATAAGGCCCCACTATCCCGCTTAGGAAGTGAAAACACATATTTACACAAAACCTGCTTGCAAATGTTTGTGGCCTTATTCATAATTGGCCCAAACTGTCATGTGTCCACCACCTGGTGGTGGATAAGCACAACTTGGTATATCCATACAATAAAATGGTACTTAGCTGAAAAAGAAGCACACTGCTGACATGTGCAGCAGCATAGATCATAGATGACTTTTAAATGCATCACTCTGGGGCAGTGCCTGTTGCTCAGTGTGTAGTGCGCTGGCCCCATATACCGGCCCTGGCCAAACTGAAACAAAAAATAGCCGGGTGTTGTGGCAGGCGCCTGTAGTCCCAGCTACTCAAGAGGCTGGGGCAAGAAAATCAGCTAAGCCCAAGTGCTAGGAGATTGCCGTGAGCTTGACACCACCACACTCTACTGAGGGGGACAAAGTGAGACTCTGTCTCTAAAAATAATAATAATAAAATAAATGCATCACTCTGAGTGACAGTGTCAGATTCAAAAGCCAACACACTGGGAGTGCTGTTTGTGTGACATTCTTTAGGGTACGAAAGTGTAGAGAAAAAAACAGCAGTGATGGGAGGGCTGGGCGTAGGGTGAGGATCTGGACTGGGGGGCACAAAGGAACTCAGGGGTGGGGAAACTGCTCTATATCTTGATTATGGTGGTAGATTCACAATTATATAAGTTTACCAAGATTGATAGAATAGTGTAACTAAAAGGTGAATTTTATTGCATGTGAATTATACCTTAATAAACCATATTTTAAAACAAGTCAGATTATTTTATTCTTTAGCTCAAAGCCCTTCATTGGCTTTTGACCTGAGTGTCCTGTCTTGCACGCTCCTCTGCCCCACTGCACTGCCTTCCTGCCCTTCGTTTGACCCTCCAGGACACCTGCATTCATGGGTCCCTTCTGGCCTTTGGGCCTCAGCTGCCCCTTTCTTGTGAGACCTCCAGAGACTTCATGGTGTCTCTTAACCCCTTTCCCACACTGCTTTCCTCACCTTGGCATTTCTCATTGTATAACATGCTGGATTTAAAATACGTATTGGTACTTTATTGGAAGAAGAAGGTGATATAAACTCCAGAAAGGTAGTTTTTCTTGGAGTTTTTTTGGTCCCATCACTTGGAATAGCACCTGACATTTAGTGGATGCTCAATAAATGGATGAATGATTGGAATACTACCATATCCTTTTTCAAGTCCCCTTGTTTCTGCACTTGCATTTACATACACTCACAACACTCATGTATGTGCACATATGCACGTGCAAGTTAGGTGGACTTACACACACCAGCTGGGTACTCTCAGCTTGCTTGTCCACCTCTCCAGGAAGACTTCACATCATGTTTCTTCTATCTGTGCCTTCCTTCCAGCACTGTCTTTGCCCCATCTTCTCCCCACACCAAGCCCTTCCTGGCTCCTTGCCCCATCTCTGTTCCTGGGACTGCTGGGTGGCTCCTAACATCTGCCTCTTCCCTCCTCACTGCCATCCTTGGCCCAGCTGGGACGAAGCAGCATCAATGTGATGCAGAGCTGAGGAAGGAGATTTCCGTGGTGTGGGCCAACCTGCCCCAGAAGACACTGGATTTACTGGTACCACCCCATAAACGTAAGTGCCCCATCTTCCCACCCAGTGGCAGAGCAGGAGGGGCCAGAGGAATGAAGGGTGAGCTGGCTTAGAAAGGGGACTTAGTTTCCACCTGCTTAGAGCATGGGAACCACAGGAGTTGATCTCAGGCTCGTTCTGTTGAGCAGAGTCACTCACACTCCTAGTGTGGGGAATTTATTCCCAAAATCCAGAGAACAAGTAGAAAGGAATCCTACAGTGACAGAAGTGAAAGAGGAGGAGGTACTAAAGGATGAATGTCCAGCTAGGTGGGGTGCCTGGGGTCCCAGTAACTTGAGGCTAAGGCAAGAGGGTTGCTTGAGACCAGGGTTCAAGTCCAGCCTGGGCCACATGGCGAGATCCTGTCTCTAATCTCTAGTACCCAACTCTAGTCTCCTTTTCATGGGGGGTGGGGGGGGGACAGGAAGGGAGGGCCCAGAATAAGAGGGGCATCAGCCTGGCCATGGAGGCCTCAAGACAGATCAGTGCAGCTGAGAGGGGCTGTGGGGAGGCCCAGCTCATAGTGGCCGAGCCTGTGTTCTGCCTGAGAGCCCCTCCACCTGAAGTCCTCCTGGTAGTGGGGTGGTCTTCTTTCTTCCCTCCTTTCACTTTTCCCCTCCCACCCCATGTTTCTGTGACTTTTCTTCCCCTTTTCTTCTCCAAACCCCAACCTCTGTGTACTCTCCCTGCCTGTCCTGTCCTCCAGCCGACGAGATGACAGTGGGGAAAGTGTATGCAGCTCTGATGATATTTGACTTCTACAAACAGAACAAAACCACCAGAGACCAGATTCAAGCTCCCGGGGGCCTGTCCCAGGTACCAGGTCCTAGGATTTCCAAAAATTAACTCTGACACCTCTAAGTCTCTGGCATCTTGGGTGGTTTGATAATGGTGGGGGACCCAAACTCTTCCTGGAAAAAGTGCAGCCAGAGAAGGGAAATGAGAGACCCTTGTAGCTGCCTCTCTCTCTCAAAGTCAGAAGTCCTCTGCCTTGATCCTGTCCACTTGCCAGGTACTGGGTGGTTGGGGAAGCTTCTGACTCAGAGAGCTGGTGTTCAGGGGCAGAAGATAAAGGGATGGCCAGGAAAATATCACTGTTGTCAAGTGGTAGAAGTGAGAAAGAAGATGTGAAGAATATTTTAGGAGGATTCTTTTGGGAGATGGAAGGAGGACCTGTTTTCCCTGCACATCAGCAAGGACCAAAGAGATTCAAACCCATAGGTCCAGGGTCACTATTTGCTCTACTCGTGACTCTGGCTGGTGGTCTGGGAACCTACCTTGCTGATGTCGGCCCTCAAAGATAAGTCCCTCCCCACACAGGTGTGTCTTTTCTTTTGGGCAGTTTTGGCCAGGGCCGGGCTTGAACCCACCACCCCTAGTATATGGAGCCTGCGCCCTACTCCTTGAGTCATAGGTGCTGCCCCACACAGGTGTGTCTTCAGTGACTTTGTCCAGGTAGCCATTCAGAGCTTTCAGGGACATTCATACAGCCCTGGGTTGGAAAATGTCTGGTGTTTATACTGCTGCTGTTCCCCTGTCTGGACTGCACACCAGAATCAACCTCAGCAGTCTGCCCCGCTCTGAAATCCCAGGACTTTCCCCTGCCTACTGCTTTTGGCAGGCCTTACCAAGTAGTCCAGGCAGACGATGAAGCAAAACGTTTCTGCCATCTGTAGCCTGGGCCAGTTCCCTAGTTGCATGTGGAGATACTCAGCCTCTGAGAAGTAGCATGGCTTTCCTTACATCACTGACAAGCAAGGCTGTTACCAGAGGCTAGGAGGGTCCTCCTTACTGCCCTGGTTGCATGCTCACACCTAGCGACAGGTGGGGATGGAGAAGACAGGTGGCCCCTGGCTAATATGAGGAGCTCTGACACTAGGCGTGGACTCAGACTGACTTTGTCACATGCCATGTGATCAAACAGGTTCCTGAAGCCATCTTGTAGGTTTGCCAGGGCCTGGCTCTTCTGGTCCTCAGAGCTCTTCCTCCTTCCTTTGCCCTTCTTGCAGATGGGCCCTGTGTCCCTGTTCCACCCTCTGAAGGCCACCCTGGAGCAAACGCAGCCAGCTGTCCTCCGAGGAGCCCGGGTTTTCCTTCGGCAGAAAAGTTCCACCTCCCTCAGCAATGGTGGGGCCATGTGAGTACCTAGATGCAGGTGAAGTACCTAGATGCATGGTACTAGGTGAAGGGAGGAGCAGAAACTCCTTTTCCCAAGTTCCCTGTCCTTCACACCTTGCTGGCCTCTGTGTTTCCCAGCTTCAGATACCTGAAGGGCTCATTGGCCACTGGAGCATGCTCCTGGAACCTTGAGCAGTCCTCTGAAGACAACGAGCTTCAGGGCATATCCTTGGTTCTCAGGGATTGGCTCAGGGTCAAACCACACCTGCCTCCACCCAGGGGCACAGCGATTGTCTCATTGTCTTGCTGGAAAGTTAGTCAAGGGTCATTGCTACAAGTGGGTTTTCATTTACTGGGTTTCTGGGGCAGACTTTAAATTTAACTCCAGTTATATTAGACAAGGGCTTTGTCTAATGGTGTAGACCACCTTTATATCAGCTCTGATGTCAATGGACATAGGTTTCCCTAGGGCAGAGATTACTTCCTTCCTCTGTGCCTGTCTCTGTCAGGTGAAAGGTATCCTCTTATGCCTGTTGGAAGGCCTTTAGAGCTCTGCCTCAAGCCCTTACCCCTTTCTGTTCATGGACTATTAGGGCTCCAACTTTCTTTCTGTTTTTTTTTTGTTTGTTTTGTTTTGTTGTTTGAGGCAAGGTCTCACCTTGTTGCCCAGGCTTGATGCAGTGTCCTTATCACAGCTCACTGCAGCCTCCAACACCTGGGCTCAAGCAAGTAATCCTCCTGCCTCAGCCTCCTGAGTACTTCACAGGAGGCATATGATACCACATCTAGCTAATTTTTATATTTCTGTGTAGAGATGAGGTCTCACTCTGTTGCTCAGGCTGGGTAGGTTTGAACTTTCTAACTTCCTTATAACATTTTTGCTCTCAGACCTCCATTTTGGTATTGATTTCTGAAGCTATTATGTTTTGTAGAAAAATTGTTCCTTCTGTTATCACTTAATTCCTGCCACAGTATTTCTTGGTAACAAACCATCCAAAACCAAGTGACCTAAAACAACCATCACTTTTTCTCACCATGGGTTGGCTGAAGGTAGCCGATGGAGGCTGGGCTCGGCTCGGCTCCATGAGGATGGTGGGTTCTCTTGGCCTTCTTAGACAAGAAGGCTCACTGGGGCATGAGGCACATGGGTCACATGTCATCTGTTGCCTCATCTGCACAGGTTGTTGTCCTCAAGAATAGCTGAGTAGGGGCCCAAGGTGCAGACCATTGGCCAGGGCCCTGCTGGCAAAAGCAGGTTGCACAGTCAGGCCCATGTGCAAGGGGTAGGAAGTGGATATGCAGAGGGTAAGCATGAGCAGAAGAGTGTGCTCCTCAGTCCTGACACCCAGCGCCTGAGGACCAGCCTCCTAGTGCTCCAGCAGCCACCTTCTCACACTGTCCTTTCTGGGTATTGCATTTTTGCATTTAGACAGTTGCTTCTCAGTGTGTGTATGTTGGAGGGCATGGTGAAGTTTCTTTTTAGGTTGATCTGAGCCAAGCTTCAGCAGAAAAATGACATTCCGTTATTTCCCTGATTACAGTTCCCACCTCAGTTGGTCACAGCTCTTTTATTGCAAGTCAGAATACTCAGTCTGATGGGACCAGGTGAAGGGGTGTGTGTTGAGCCTCTGGTGGAGGTGTAAGCACACGTTTGGCCTTAGGCATAGTGTGACTTTGGTGTGGCTGGTGCTATTAGGCTTGGCTTTGGCCTCCTCTCAGGCTTCTGGCAGCTGCTGTCTGCATGGTGTCAGCAGGTGCTCAAAACTCTCTCAGAAGATGAAGGATAACTATTGTCAGAAACCCCAACAATGACCAGTCAGATCCTCTGCCATCTCTGCACTGACCGTAGTAGAGTGTGGCCAGCTCAGGCTATCAGGCTCTCTGAGCTCAGAGTGTGATCAGTGCCACTGACTATGCATGGACAGGAGTGTAGTTAGTGCTTCCTGGGACATAAGAATGAGCTGTCTTCAGGCAAATCTGAGCCAGTTGGGAGACAGTGATGTGAAGCAAAAACACTGATGGGACAGGGGATGGGGCAGGTGAAGAGGGAATGCATGTGGCCTGCCTTGCCTCCCAGGAGGGGGCACTATCAGGGACCTAAAGGACAAAAAGGCCCTGCATGGCTGAGGTGTTGGGGAAGTGAGGAGGAGCCTCCAGCAAGGCGACCTCGGGAGGGAGGAAGGCTGGAGGCCCACAGCCACTGTCTTCCCTGACAGCTTCCTCTCTGCATGTCAGCGTAGGGGGTTCTTTACTTCTCAACTGAGCCCCTGTTCAGGGCCAAGGACTGTGCTGAATGTCCCTAGACTGGGAAGTGCTTTGCCCATGCCTCCTACAAACTTGAGCATGGAGAGCCCTTGGCCTACAGCTCGGCTGGGGCAGCTCGCATCCTTGCTGCCACTCCGAATCCCATCCAGCTCTCCCTGTCCTGCGTTCATATCCTGTGATGCACCCTTGCTGGGGTCCTGCATGCACAGAGTATGTTGGAACTCCTATGTGTGAGGAAGTTCTCCATCCAATCGCGAACATGGTACCCAATTCCCCAACCTCTGCTGGGAGTGAGGTCTCAGCAGGTTCCTGGCAGGTTACAGCACCAGGTTGCTGGCAGGGCATTCTGCAGCCCATGGACCTCTGACCCAATAGAACATCCCTCCTTTCTCTTCCACAGACAAACCCAAGAGAGTGGCATCAAGGAGTCTGTGTCCTGGGGCACTCAAAGGACCCAGGATGCACCTTGTGAAGCCCGGGCACCCCTGGAACGTGGCCACTCAGCAGAGATCCCTGCGATGCAGCCAGGAGTGCTGGTGAGCACCCCAAAGGATGGTGGATGTGAGGTAGGGTGGGGTGCCTGAGAGTGTGACTGGGATAATGCTGTTCCCTCCAGGCTGTGGATGTCCAGATCGCCGTGAAGGGCCCTAGTGGGGACCCCCAACCTGGACTGGAGAGCCAAGGCCGTGCTGCATCTATGCCCCGCCTGGCTGCAGAGACTCAGGTGAGTGGTCTGGGAAGAGTCTAGGATGTGGAGTGGGAGAGTGGATCACATGGCCACAGGCATCGTGAGGCGGAGGAGACCTGGCCATGGGGAGAGCTGTGTCCTAACTGTTGAGCTATTTGCTGAGGGAGTACACTCTGGGTAGCCGGGTAGCCTGGTCTCTTTCAGCCTCCCGCTGCCCTTGGGCTTCCCAAGGTGTAGTGTTGGTCTTGCCAGGTGCAGCCAGGCCAGCCAAGACACCTTTACTACACACCTGTTCTCGAGTTCCTGTCAGATGTTACCCAGGCCTAGATGACCCATTTCTGTACCCACCAATTTTGTTCCCTGAACTCTGATTCCTTCCCCAGCTCTGGTCCCCTCAGCTCTAGTCTCTCCAACACAAATCCCCTCAGCTCTGGTCTCCCCAACCCTGATCCCCCCAGCTCTGGTCTACCCCAGCTGTGATCCCTCCAGCTATAGTCCCCCTCAGCTCTGATCTTCCCAGCTCTGATCTCCCCAATACTGATCCCCCTAGCTCTGGTCCCCTCAGTTCCGGTCCCACCAACACTGTACCCCCATTTTCTCTCTTCCCTTCTCATTGCTGACCCCCATTCCGACTCTCACAGTTATGTCCCACGCCCCAGCCCTGGCCTGTCCTGCCTGGCTCTCTGGGACATCCCTCACTGGATCTGACAGTGCTGCTGTGGCCTGTCCCTGTGGCACTTTGGCCTAAGGAGCAGGAGGCTCTGGTGTGGCTCAGGGTGTGGCTCTGTGCTTGTGGGACAGGCCCCTTTCCTTAGACATGAGGGGCAATGCCCCCTTTAGGCTGATTCTGGGAACATTGTGCTCCCACCTCTGAAGCAGCTCAGAGGCTGCAGGGACTTTATCTGCACCCTGGATGCCCTGGGCAGCCAGCTCTCATGCGGCCAAGTGTCCGTTGAGCCCTCTGAGCATTTAATTCGAACTTTGCCTGGTGACATCCCCATCTTCACTGCTGTGGCCAACAATCTCTTTTCCTCTCCTTATTGCCCTTCCTTCCTTTCTCAGTTCTCTCCTCTTCCCACCAGTTTTCCCTCTGCCCTGTGGTACCCTCCCTGGCATTGCCCAGCTGTGTAGGTGCAGTCTGAGCCTTCCCATCCCCAGCATGTGTCACAGTTTCTTTCTTCTTACAGGAGCACACAGGGCCATGGGTGGGCTTGCCTGGGAGCTCAGCTCCACAGGTCCTGATTTCTGTCTTGGAGGCAGCCTTGCTGGTCAGCCCACTTCAAATGGGCCAGGCAGTTGCCCCACCCATGGTTGCCAACCTAAGGCTCTTACAAGCCCCCACTCAGGATATTTCCACCCAAGCCTCCACTCAGGATGTTTCCAACCAAGCCAACGGCTGAGGTGGCACAGCCATCTGCCTGGAGGGCTCCCAGATGCTGTCTGTCCCTGCCGTGTGGGCATGGGACCCTGGCCTGTCTGAGAGATGCCGGGCTGCAGGGGCTCCCACCATACCTGCCTCCTCCAGTGGGACTTGCTTTCTTCTCAGCCCCAACCTGCCTCCCTGCTGACTTGGTGCCTCCCCAGCCCACATTCAGGCCACGTACCTCCCCATGTGTCTTGCCCATAGCCTGTACCAGATGCCAGCCCCATGAAGCGTTCCATCTCTACACTGGCCCAGCGCCCCCACGCAGCCCATCTTTGCAGCACTGCCCTGGACCGCCCACCCCCCAGCCAGGCCTCACACCATCACCACCACCGCTGCCATCGGCGCAGAGACAAGAAGCAGAGGCCCTTGGAGAAGGGGCCCAGCCTGTCTGCTGATGTGGATGGCGGTACGTGAGGAGGGGTTCAGAGCCCCTTGAGGGGCTGTGGCCCCAGCTGGGGGCCTAAGTAGCCCGTGGAAGACTCTTTCCCCTGTCTCCTTCAGGGCCCTGTCACCCTCCCAGAGCAGGAGGGACCTGAGCCCCAAGTCTGGGTGTCAGGCGGGACCAGTACCCACCATGCCCCTCCCCTGACACTGCCAAGGTCTGCCCTGCTGGCCCTGGGGTACTGGGTCTGGGTTTGGGGTATCTTTCTGCCCTGCACTAGCCATGCTGACATCCCCTTTTCCCTGGCCAGCACCCGGCAGTGCTGCAGTACCAGGGCTGCCCCCAGGAGAGGGGCCTGCTAGCTGCCGGCGGGAGCGGGAGCGTAGGCAGGAGCGGGGCCGGTCCCAAGAGCGGAGGCAGCCGTCATCTTCCTCCTCAGAGAAGCAACGCTTCTACTCCTGTGACCGCTTTGGGGGCCGTGAGCCCCCGAAACCCAAGCCCTCTCTCAGTAGCCACCCCACGTCGCCAACAACCAGCCAGGAGCCTGGACCTCACGCGAAGGTGAGTTGGGGCTGGTGGGAAGGACCCCAGGGCCAGGAACACGCCCTATGCCCATGTCTGGCCCTGGGGTCTTGTGGCTCTGTCACATCCTTTCTAGGCTCCTCTCTTTGCTGTGTAAGGGATGGTGCCTGTGACTTCAGGACCAGGGCTCCGAACCCTCTTATTTCTTCTCTGCCCTGTCTCTGCTGTGCCTGCCTGGTCTGACCCTTACCCCCTTTCCCCTGTTCTTCCCAACCCACTGCAGTGACCCTAGCCTTCTCCTGCACACATGCCCTAGGGCGCCCACCTTCCCTCATGCTTCTCCCACATGTCCTTCGCAGTCCCCCACCCGCTCTATGTCTGCACGGTTTCCTACTGTTTTGATATGCTCTGTTCCATTTTCACTAGGGCAGTGGCTCAGTTAATGGCAGTCCCTTGCCGTCAGCATCTGGTGCTAGCACCCCAGGCCGTGGTGGGCGGAGGCAGCTTCCCCAGACACCCCCAACACCCCGCCCCAGTGTCACCTACAAGACGGCCAACTCCTCACCTGTGCACTTCTCCGGGGCCCAGACCAGCCTTCCGGCCTTCTCCCCTGGCCGACTCAGCCGCGGACTTTCCGAACACAACGCCCTGCTGCAGACAGACCCTCTTGGACCCCCACTGGCCCCCAGTTCTCGCATTGGCTCTGACCCTTACCTGGGGCAGCGTCTGGACAGTGAGGCCTCTGCCCACACCCTACCTGAGGATACACTCACCTTCGAGGAGGCCTTGGCCACCAACTCTGGCCGCTCCTCCAGAACTTCCTATGTGTCCTCGCTGACCTCCCAGTCACACCCCCTCCGCCGGGTGCCCAATGGTTACCACTGCACTCTGGGGCTCAGCTCAGGTGGCCGGGCACGGCACAGCTACCACCACCCAGACCAGGACCACTGGTGCTAACTGCACCGTGCTCCCCACCCCATGTGCGTCCAGGTGGGTGAGTTTTATCATCCATGCCGCTCCCAGGGACGTTCTGGGGAAACAAGGCAGCCAGGAAGGAGGTCCTTGCCCTCTGTGGAGCACCTCCTCTCATTTCTGCCTCTTTTTCAATAGGGACTAATAAGGCCATGTCTGGAGGGATGTCTCTCCCTGGCCTGTGCTGCCTCCCTAGCTCTCACATGAAGTTGCTGAATGAGGCCAAGGAGGGCCCAGCAGGTCTCGGTTGCCAGTGTCCACGGTGGGCATGGGGCCCTGGTGGGTTTTTTGAGTCACGTTGGCACCTCCCTTGTCCAGACATGTGGCCTAGAGGAGCAGGGTGAGCCTGGGATGGCGAGACTTCTAGGCATGTCAGTGAGCAGGGCAGCCCCATGACCCTGCAGCCCCAACACACGTGTGTCACTGCTATCCCTTGTGTTTGAACAGCGAACCTCTGGGAACACTAAGACACTCTTTGTCCTGCCCGGCACCGACCCCGGCAGGCCTCAGTCTGCACAGTGTTCCTGCTGTTGGTCATGGTTTTTAATCACAACACCATTCATTCTTTTGTCACTTCTATAATATACACTTATTTAGAAAAAATAGAAAACCTGAAAAATAGGAAGAAAACATTAACATAACTCTAAAAAATCAAACTTGTGGAAAGATGAGAACTTGTTGTATGTGTTTGTGACCTGTATAAGCAGACGTTCCTGCATACACTCTGTCCAGTCCCAGTGGCCCCGCAGACAGCCTGGCCCCTGCTGCCCTTGATCAAGTGCCTGACCTCCAGGCCCTCACACACCAGGCTGCTGGGTGGTGTGGTGTGAGGGAGGCTTTGGGAACTGCTGCGGGTGGGTTTTGTGAAAACTATTAAAAACAGCAACTGGGTAGAAAGCTGATGTCAGTACAGAACAGGAGGCGGGCGGCATGCAACAGGATGCCGTGGCTGGAAACATCACGACCACCGGCGTCTCCCTCCCTGGGGAAGGGTATCCGGGGAGCCCAGAGTGGCAGGCTGTGTGCTCGTGTGAGGTCACTGTGTGTGATTCTCAGGGATGGTGCCTACTAAGTAGAGCATAATCTCTGCTGTGTGTGAAGTCAGTCTCTTTCCTCATGAGCTTGAAGGGAGGGGTGGGCTAGTGGGGACTGTGGGGTGTGGGGCACCAGAGCGGGCAGGAGGTAGTGAGGCCAGAACTCAGAGTAGGCAACTGACAGGAGTGACTTGGCTGGTGCAACTGAGGCTGGAGCCCACACTGCTCCTGGAGCAGGCAGCAAAATGAAATCCAACTTTATATCATTGTGAAAAGGAGAAACCATACTCAGGACATTGTTCAATGTGCACCAAGTGCTGGGAGACCCCTGTGTTGTGAAGAAAGGCAGCATTTAGACAACTTGATTCTTGTGTGTGCTCCATGTTTTGAAATTTGATGATCTCTTTGCTGGAGTCTTGGCTTCTACCCCATGATTCTTCTCAAAGAAACTGTGGGGGGTGTGTGTGTGTGTGTGTGTGTGTGTGTTTGTGTGTCTGTGTTCACAGGAGATGGCAGGTGTGTGTGGTGATGTGTTCAGTGAGTGGGTGTCATTAACCCATAGGGCTATGCAACAAAAGACACATTTAATAGAAATAAAACACACAAGACCACCGCCTGGTCTCGGGTTTCAGCATGATTGTGACCAAACCTTTTTATAGAATTTCCTTATGTGAAGGCACAACACTCTGAAACTTTAAAGATAACAGAGTATTTTATTCCAGTAGAATAAAATTAAACAGGAATCTTGGACTGTGCATGTGATCGCTGTGCTCATGTTGCAAAGTAGAAGGATGTGTGTTTTGATACTGATGTTCTGTCTCTTGTCCGCCTCACCTCTGGCCCATATTATTTTGGTGTCCAGTGTATCCATTCTGTGCAGAACCACAGTTGTTTCCCTGGACCATATTTGGTCCAGAATCCTCTTCTCTAGACCCACACAGCCTAGCTGGCTTGTCTGGAATCTTCTAGGCTTTCGAAGGGATGTAAACAACATGGAGGGGAGAAAGGAGATATGGCTTGTTTTCCTGACTTTGGATTTTGTATCTATCTGTATTGTCTTTTATCAAGGTGTCATGTTTCCCCTGGAATCTCATAGTGAGTTGCCAAATTTGAAATGCTTTGGAACCAGTCAAGCAGTGGCTGTAGTTTGAACAAGTTATGTGTGCATGTAAAATATATACATATATACAAGTATGTGCATGAAAATGTATATCTTCGTACTATATCTTCGTACTTTTGATACAATGTATTCATTTGTTAATTTTTAATTATATTTGATATAAATTGAAGGTTTGTTGCAAAACTTTATATTTAAGAACAGTGTTAACAAAAAAACAAGTTGTCCCAACCATGCAACACAACTGGGACTTACTTAAAAAAAAAATTTGTGTGATTGACTAGTTTGCTGCCTGAATACTATTTATCAGCCAAACTTTGGATTCTGCTATTGTTTCTACAATGACATTTTGTATGAAGCAAAGTCCTTGGATTAAAATAAAAAACTTAGCAAAAAATTAAAAAAACATAACCCCTCCATGCTGCTATTGTTGTGTGCAAGAGTGTGAGACAGTGCAAGAGTGTGAGAACAGTGTCTTGTGTGCCATGTGGTCTGGGGGTGGGACTTCCAGAAGTTATGTTTGGGCCCTGTTTCCAACTCAAATGTAGATTCATGTAGAGAATGGGGCAAAGCTGCAGCAAACCCTTGGAAGAATGAAGCAAGATAAGCCTTCCTGGCTCGGTACCCGTGGCTCAATGGGCTAAGGCACCAGTCACATACACCTGAGTAGGCAGGTTTGAATCCAGCCCAGGCCCGCCAAACAACAATGACAGCTGTAACCAAAAAAAAAAAAAAAAGGCCTAGCGTTGTGGCTGGTGCCTGTAGTCCCAGCTACTTGGGAGGCGGAGGCAGGAGACTTGCTTGAGCCCAGGAATTGGAGGTTGCTGTGAGCTGCGATGCCACCGCACTCTATCCAGGGTGACAGCTTGAGGCTCTGGCTCAAAAAAAAAAAAAAAAAGATAAGCCCTCCTGAAGTTGGGGTTTGGTGAGGTTTCAGGAGTAGTTCAGGGTAGGTTTAGAGCTGAGAAGTTAGAGCTATACTCAAGGAGCATGAGGGAATGTCTAGGTAAGAGTTGAGGCTGGATTTGATATAAGGTTTTAGGATGAGGATGGAATAAATTGTTAGATTATGCAAGAAAGGGAGTGTGTTAAATGGTAGTGTTTGATTCAGGTTTTAATTAGAAGTTGGAATTGGGAAAAAAAGAAACAGGATCAGGCAAAAATGTGGATTATGTTTCTGAAACACTTCAAAATAGGACCAGGTTAAAATTCAAATTTGGGTATGGCTTGAACTTCGTGGGACAGTTAGAATTAAGTTAGTGGTTAGGGGTGAGGTATTAGAAGACAGCACTCAGGAGTTAGAAGTTCA
This sequence comes from Arctocebus calabarensis, assembly GCA_963573935.1. Lineage (NCBI taxonomy): Eukaryota > Metazoa > Chordata > Mammalia > Primates > Lorisidae > Arctocebus > Arctocebus calabarensis. The sequence goes on from CAUYON010099995.1 coordinate 53,025, forward strand.
GGTTAGCATTGGAATTAAAGTTCTAGTGAGGGTTAGAGTTAACGGTTGGGTCCCGTTAATTAATATGTTATTGTCACAAAGAATCTGTTTTGTTAATCTTATAATCCCTGGTTTTTTTGTAGAGATAGAGTCTCACTTTATCACCCTTGGTAGAGTGCCATGGCATCACACAGCTCACAACAACCTTCAACTCCTGGGCCTAGGTGATTCTCTTGCCTCAGCCTCCTGAGTAGCCTGGAACATAGGCACCAGCCACAATGCCTGGCTATTTTTTTGTTGTTGCAGTTTAGCTGGGGCCATGTTTGAACCCGCCAACCTACCCACTGAGCCACAGGTGCTGCCCTAATTCCTGTTTTTTTAAAACATTAATGTTGGTCATTTATTGTATCTGAACTTCTGGAACTCAGTTTAAGGTTTTTCTGAGGTTTGCATGGCCAAGAGGGTATCTATTCAGTTGGTGGGAGGCTTACGATTTTATTTTGGTTTATATTATTATTATTAACAAGCATAAGTGAATTTTTTCTTTTATGCATGCATGAGAAATACTCAGGGCAAAATGAATAAATCTCCAAGAGGTGGCTTTGAGTTCAGTCTTTAAAAAACTATCTTCAACTGAAACAAAGAAAGACTGGATTCTGGTGTGTAATAGTCAGGAGGTAACCAGGAAAAGCAAGATTTAAGTTTGTGACTTCTCCATTGATAAGAATCTCTTGAGATCCTTTTCTTCTTGGTATTAGGGGAAGACAATTTTAGAAATGGAGGTAGGATTCCTTTACAGAAGTAAATTGCCCTTGCATAAAGGCAACTCTATCCTGTTCTCAGAGTTTCCTCTGTCTCTTCATTTTCTTCATTAGCTCAAAACAATCCTTATTTTGTGCTGGACATGGTGGCTCATGCCTGTAATCCTAACATGTTGGGAAGTAAAAGCAGGAGGTTCATTTGAGGCCAGGAGTTGGAGACTAGCATAGGCAAAATAGTGAGAACCCATCTCTACAAAAAATTAGTTGGGTGTGGTGGCATGAATCTGCAGTCCCAGATGTGGTAGAAGGTGAAGGATCACTCCACCTGGGAGTTCAAGGTAGCAGTAAGCTGTGATTGCAATACTATACTCCAGCCTGGGTGATAAAGACCCTGTCTGAAATAATAACCAAAAAAAAAGAGGCCTATCTTGGGATGGGATATTCTGGTCCCATGGGTGGTCATATTTTGGGGTGTCATGTTCTGGTCTCCTACAGTGTCTTTTAAGGTGACTGTAACATTATACATTCTACCAGTACTGAACGAGAGTTTCCTGTCTTCTTCCATCAATGGTTTGTCCTTATCTTAGAGTTTGGTCATTCTGGCAGGTGTGCCATGGTATCTCATTTTTGTTGTATTTTGCTGTTTCCTAATGATGTATGAGGTTGACATATTTCTGTATGTTCTATATGATTATTTGCCATTTGTTTATCTTCTTTGGGGAGGTATCAGTTCAGATCTTTACCAATTTTTATTGGGTTGTATTCTTTTTTTTTTGCAGTTTTGGCCAGGGCTGGGTTTGAATCTGCCACCTCTGAACCACAGGCACCGCCCTTTTTTTTTTTTTTTTTTTTTGGAGACAGTCTCACTATGTCGCCCTAAGTAGAGCATGGTGGCATCACAGCTCACAGCAACCTCAAACTCGGGCTTAAGAAATTCTCCTGCCTCAGCCTCCCAAGTAGTTAAGACTACAGGTGCCTGCCACAACGCCTGGCTATTTGTTTGTTATAGTTGTCATTGTTGTTTGGCCAGCCTGGGCTGGGTTCAAACCCACCAGCCCAGGTGTATGTGGCCAATGCCCTAACCACTAAACTACGGGCACCGAACCTGGGTTGTATTCTTATTGTTGAGTTTTAAGAGGTTTTGGGGGGTGGCGCCTATGGCTCAAGGAGTAGGGTGCCAGCCCCATATATCAGAGGTGGTGGGTTCAAACCCGGCCCCAGCCAAAAAGAAAAAAAAAACTGCCAAAAAAAAAAAAAGAGTTTTTTTATGTTTTGTAAATTCTCCTTCAGATATTTATTTTGCAAACATTGCCTATCACTAAGTGGCTTGTCTTGTTATTCCCTGAACTTGATCTTTCTTAGGCTACACATTTTTAATGTTGTAACATCAATGTTATTAATTATATTTTTCCAGAGTGGATTGGATTTTATTGTGTGTTGAACCTCATCACTAAACCCAAGGCCACATAAATTTTCTGCTTTCTTCTAGAATACTTATATTTGTGTATTGTAACTTAAGATTCAGGATGATTTTGAGAGAATTTTTATATAGGCAGTAAATTTTATGTCTTCACTTATTAACATCCTATGATTTTCACTTGTGTTCCCCACTTCATCATTTTTCTAAAAGGCACAGGGTAGTGAGCCCTCTTAAAATTTGAATTTCCAAATTCCTAGCCAATGAACATTTTAAACTTTGAATTTTATTGGTTTAACAACAGGGTCAGGAAGTGTTAGGGTTAGGATTAGGGGTTAGGGTTGGGGGTTAAAGTAAAGGTTAGGTTAGGGTTAGAGACCCTTTTAATAAGGTCATGCATTGGAGAGGGAGCCAATTAACTTAATCACTTAATTCTTGGATCATTAATAAGCTCACAAATATTCATGAAAGGCATGGCCTGATCCAAGGTCCAGGACCTAAGTGTCTGGGCTTAGCTAGCAGGATTTTCCTTCATGCATAATTCATGGTGAGTAGGGCTTGAGGGATCTGGCCTGCAAGCAGGCTGTGGCTGTGTGCGTCTGGGCTGGGATGTGGCAGTGTTGTCAATAATTCACTGGTGGTCAACAGAGGAGTGGAGAAGGCCAGCACACAGAGTCTGTCCAGGTTCTGGCTTCCTGAAATGTAAATACTGGACAGCGAGTGAGTCAGCTGGCTCGTGAGTCCTGCACCAGCTAGTCATGGAGGAGTCCAGGACACCAGCACAGAGTCTGCTCCCCTCCAGACTTCCTGGAATGTAAATAAAGCACAGGATTAATTACCTCGCTGGAGAATAATTACTTAGGTTGGTCACAGCGTTCCACAAGCCTTCACTCCTAGTCTCACTGGAACTCTGGAATTGGCAAAAATATAAACACAAATGAATAAGAAAGTCACTGACAAATAATGAGTTGGGGGGAGGGGGCCATGACCCCAGTTCCTGGAGCCAATGAAAGTGAAAATACAGATAAAAATGAATTTGCTCACAAGCAATTATGGCGCAGCCAATGTTGGAGTCTCAAGGAAACTTGCCCTTTTGCCCTAGGTTGCTTCACTGAAAAGATCAACTCACAGTTATGCTAGATTAATAAGAGAAAGATTTATCACCTAATACCATGTGCCTGGGGAGAACCACAAGAATGATTTCCCAAAGTCCCAGTGATAGTGGCTGTTCTTTTTTAATTTTATTGTCTTTATTATTAAATCATAGCTGTGTACAATAGTGCAATCAAGGGGTACAATGTGCTGGTTTCATATACAATCTTAACTATTTTCATCAAACTGATTAACATAGCCTTCCTGGCATTTGCTCAGTTACTATATGAAGACATTTGTATTCTGCATTTAGTATGGTTCGATAGTGGCTTTTA
>CAUYON010099997.1:0-17472 GCA_963573935.1 Arctocebus calabarensis
GGCGGGCGCCTGTGGTCCCAGCTACTTGGGAGGCGGAGGCAAGAGACTCGCTTGAGCCCAGGAATTGGAGGTTGCTGTGAGCTGTGATGCCACAGCGCTCTATCCAGGGTGACAGCTTGAGGCTCTGTCTCAAAAAAAAAAGGGGGGAGGGGGGGAGGAGGAATTTATTCAAGGACACAAAGCTTCCCCGCATTAAACAAGAAGAAATTATGTAGAAAATTAAATGAACTGAGTGCAGAGTTGAATCTACCAAGTAAGAAGGGCAACAGTTCAGGAAGAAAATAAATCTGTGTTTTAAAGCCACCGAGGAGTACAAGAGAGATGGTGGAGAAAACTTCAGGCATAAAGGCATGGAGGTAAATGGGCAGGTGGGGTGGGATGACTCCACCTCACTCCTAGAGAACACGGATGGAAAGACGGCCATCCTGCAAACCCAGCCTCACCCGAATCCAGACCACCATCCTCCGCTACCTGTGCCACACAGCGCTCCGGGCAGACCCAGGCCAAGAGCCCAAGGACTGCAATCGTTCTCGCTGGGGCTTAGCGAGGCCCTGCGCTCAGCAGCGTTCCTAGGGCCGGGGCCTGCCGTAAATGGGTTTCAAACAGACCATCTCAGGTCTTCTCAGCACCGTGCACACTGGAGACAGCAAATTACAAGCCGAAAATTCATTACATTTGTGAAAACCCTGAATTTATTTAGACAAAAGCAGATGGAGAGGATGGATAATCTCGTTACATTTCAGCACACTACACTTTATTCAGAAGAAATGAAACATAACACATTATGAGCTCTCGTCTTCCCATCTGCTTCCCCTTCCCCAAGTTCAGGTTTATTATTAATATAATGAATTCATCTTGCCTCCCTCCCGATTCCATTAGCCCGTACTCCTAATTAGATTTTGTTCACATTGTCCTTTTCAACATCTAAGAAACTTATTTTTTTCAATGTAGCTGTTTTCCCCAGACCTCAAATCATTTCTACAGATGAATTGCTGCTTCCAGGCATATAAAATGTCTCAATCAAATTATAATTTTTCTCAAATGGTAAGAAATTATCTGGGCCCTTCTGTTCCCACAAAGCTGATCTGACTTGAAGGACAGACTCTGCAGACAATGGGGACCAGCTCTTGAGTGGGGCTTCCAGGAGAAGGAGGTGGAAGTCATTTCCTTCTGGTTCTGAGGGACTTGACCTTGGCCAGCTCACTATTAGCTAAATCATTAGCTGTCTGCATCCCCCACCCATCAACGCTTTTTTAAATTTATTCTCCACAGGAATGTAACGGATACAGGTAATCTCTCCATGAAACCCCCAAGTCTCAGAGACAGTAAAGACTGAAGAAAAGATTGTAAGAAAGAGCTCGTAGCGACTGGAAGGCAAACTGCTAGCCTTCCCTGTTCTCGAGTCCTTGTTCAAGCAGGCTAGGATTTCTGACATTTCTGTCCCCACCCAAAGCAGCTGGGAAAGCAGACTGTGTGTGGTACTGTCACCAGTTCTGCGTGTGATTAGTGCAGTCACTCCCCCAGGTGTTTTCTAGCTTCTCGGGGGAGGTGGGATCTGGTGCAGTGACCCTCAGGCCAGGTTCAGCAGGTCACGGCACCCCGGAGACAGGGAGCTCGTCCGCTGGTGCAAAGAGCTGCTCTGGATTCAGACTCCTGCAGTCAAACCCCAGCTCTGCCTCCACGTACTAGAGCAAACTTGATCAAGCTAATTTATGCCTCAGTTTCCTCATTTGTAAAATGGGGCTGACAATTCAAACCTACTTCACTGAGATGGATGTGAGAAAGTGTGAAAGGGCTTGGCTCAGGGCCTGGCACACGAGCTCTCGGGAAACACAGAGTGTCACTACTGGTGACAACTGCTGCCACTCTGCTGCCAGTCAAGGAAACCTTCAGGTCTCCAGAATTTGGCCCAACTCACACCCGCTTCCTCACCGATGCACCCAGAGATGCGAGAAGCGGCCTCCCACTGAGCGGCAGAAGTGACAGGGTCAAGGCCGTCCAACGGCTCCCTGGTGCTTGCGCCTGTGAACCGTCCTCCTGCTGAGGTTTCTGAGGGGTGGGGCCGGGGCGGCGCTCCTCCTGGAAGCCAGACCACATGGAACTTCTCCCTGCTGCTCCATTTCAGGTCTCCTGAAGGCTCTTTATGATTTTCGTCAGAATTTTCTACTGGGGACATTGCATTCCTTACTAATAAGCCGACGTGAGGCTGGTGTTAGCTTTACGGTTGTGTCAAGGATGTCTGCTACAGCTCCCTGCAACCTCAGACTCCTGGCCTCAAGCCATCCTCCCATCTCGGCCTCTAAAATGCTAGGATTGCAGGTGTGAGTCGCCATGCTTTGACTGCTATCTGCATTCTGAAAATTGACAAGGTTCATCCACCTCTCTCCACGCGGCTGGGGCCTGGACCACAGGGAATCAGACCCGGCCTCTGTGCTTTCATTCTAATTGTCTCCCCATCACTGACCACTGAAGACACCACACTGTGGCAGCTCTGACCTCAAAGCTTTGATTAATAAGCTTTTCTGGAGCTGTTTAGTGGCTGCCTGTCCTGTACCTGAGCGGGTGGCCTCTCTGACCAGGTGCTGTTCTTCCTCAACAGAGGGGCAGAGCGAGCTGTGCAGCGACCTGTGAGGCCCCCAATCCCGTGCTGTCAGTGAGCAGCAGGGTCCCTCCTGCCCTTGTTACACCTTCTAAGAGCCTCTGGAATGAGCCCACATACACCCCTGCTTGCAGAACTGGTGAGCGAGTTCTTTATGACTCTGCTCCTGGGCTCTTACTAGAAAGCACATTTTCTCGCACTTAAATCTTCTAAATTGGAGTTGCCACCTTTAAAGGGTAAGCTGACCCTGTGTCCTTGCTGGTCAGAGAAACTTCTTCTAAGTGCAGAAGGAAAATTAACACCTTCCTTTTCAGAAACTGGATGAAAAAGGCCACTGATAGGTCAGAATATTGGTTCAAATCAAATTGTTGGAGTTTATTTTTATAAATGGGAAAAGCGAAAAGTGTCAATGCCTCCCGTTTCTCTTGGTCTCCGCTCATCCATTAAGTGGACACGTTTAGGGCCTCAGGATCTTCCGGGCTGACTGTCCTCCCCCCTGGGCAGACCTGGTCTGGCTGTGCCAATTCAGAAAACCCACACTCCTTCAGAAACCCCAGCCCAGAGTGACAAAGTGGGGACAAATGTCACTGCTGTCTTCCACCAACACCTGGGCCTCCCTGGCCCCAGGCTGTGCACTCACCTGGGCCAGCTCTGTCACTCAGCTAATGGCAAACGTGAGCATCCTGGGTGCAGTGGGAGGGGGACACCTCTGACCTGGAAATGTGTGCTGTCGGGAATGGGGGTTTGGGGGAGGGCTCCAGGGCACAGTCCTGGAGAAACAGGGCTAGGACGTCCAAGGCAAAATAACATGAGATCTCTTGGTTTGAGTCCTGTGTCTGCAGGATAATTGTGTGACCTTGGGGAACTTACATGCACATCTTCCCCTTTCCTAAAACCTCATGGGCCAGTTACAAGGACGGAGAGTCTGAAAGAGAAAAATACTCAGTACAAGCCTGATTGAAAAACTTACTTCCCAACAGTAGCTTGGTAATAATGCCAAGGAACCAGACCCAGCCCCCTTCCCAGGGCTGCACGGCCTCACCCAGCCGGCCTCCGCAGCTTCAGTTTCCCCCACTCTCTCCCTTGCTCACTCAGCTGTCACCCTGGCTTCTCGTTCAAATACAGAAACCCTCCTCTCACCTTGAAGCCGCAGCTCTTGCTGCTCCTCTGGCTGTAACACTCTCACTCACCCCCGCAAACCATCACCCCCTTGGCTTGTTCCTTAACTTTATTTAATTCTGTCTCTTCCCCGACCCTTCTACCTAAAATAAAAACAAACCATCTTTGTCACTCGCCTCCCTTACCTTGCTTTATTTATTTATTTTTAGTAGAATACCTTTACCTGACATTGTATTATTTATTTGTTTTATAATGAATGAATGATATATGGATACTCAGGGAGTGTTGAACATCCTTCATTATATGGAATGGGATATACAGAATTGCACCACTCTGGCTCAGAGCTCTGAAATGGAGTTGGGAGGCCGTTCTAAGAAGGACGTGTGCAGGCCAGATGTTCCTGCAAGGACATCAGGAACTTGCCATGAACCTTCGAACAGGGATAAGCTGCCTGGATGGAAACACGCCAGGAATCGGCGGCACTTCCAGAGCTCTACAACTCACAACCAACAAAGTATTGGCCGCTAATGAGCTGTAGGCTTGTGTATGAAGCCAGCTGCCTTCAAAATGGGAATTCTTTCAAAACAATTTGTGTAATCATCCTCAGCTTCCTTTTTAAAAAACCAAACTCCCCCCTTCTCTTTGGAACACATTGGCCTCTAGCCCAGTCTGTCCCCAGCAGTGCCTCGTCCTCCTGTGCTGCCGCCAGGGCTCCTGTCTCTCCGTGGTGGGCATCACCACGTGCAGGTGCCTGGGGGCTCCTCTTCCCCTTGCCTGCCCCCCATGGTGTCAGCCTCAGCTGGGAGGAGGATCCCCTGGCAGCCCCGACCGCCTCTTGCCAACTGGCTCTGACCTCGAGTACGCCCAGATTTTCTTTCTGCCCCAGGGTCTTCTCTGATGCCCTAGGATTCCACTGGATCAAAATGCAAGTGGAATCCCGGAGTGTGAGATTAAGGTCCCCAGAGAAGCCTACAACCGATGCAGGCAGGAGGCACTTCTTCCCACCACACTTCAGGCAGACTCGCCCCTGACCCCCCTGCCAAGGCCTGCAGTCTGCTCCGAGGCCCTGGTGCACCGGACAGTGACCTCAGTACCACGCTCAGCCTCTGCACCCCTCATGTCTACTCCCTTGGATCACCTCCCAAATGAAGCCCTCCCCACATAGGCTCTGCTCTGGGGGGAACAGTGGAAGCTGAGTTCAAGCAGCCTGTGGTAGACAAGTCCAGAGAATTCCTGGAAGAGATGAGCTCTCGCTTGCATTTCAGAAGAGAGGGATATGGATTGGCAGCTCAGAAATGTCCTCCTGGGTAGGAGGTTTCAACTCCCAAAGGCCAGAGAAGCTGATGCACAGGGAGGGGAGCCACTTCACCCTGGGGGACGGTGGCCGTGGCTGCGGGCTTCTTACTCTTCCCATCCTCAGCTCCTCTCGGCAGAGACAGGATTTATGAGGAAGTTCTTGCCTTCCTAATGAAAATCTAGCCCTTCAAGTCTTATTAACTCTAATGGGGAAAAAATACCTCAATTTCTTTTTTTCTGGAGGTAAGAGCAACGATATTAAATGATCCAATTTACCCATTTCTAATACTCCCCCGGTCACTAATGAAGATGCATCGGCCACATAACGTGTGGTTCACACACAGGGCATTGCCACTCGGGGGAGCCGTGTGCAGATGGCTCCACGCAGGAAGAAAACATTGCATGCAAATTTAATTTTTGTAAATCAAATTCTGTTCTCCTCTGGACTCACACGATTGTTAAAGAATCATAGTTTCTGTCTAGCAGGGCTGAGCCGACGATTCCCCCACGCTCCTCCTCTGCTCACAGCCTGTAAGTAAACACGCATACAAGGAGAGTCCTGTGTGAGGAGACACACAGAATGCCTGACATCATGTAAATAACTGCTCAATTTAATCATGCTCACAAATAGCCTATGCACTTTGCTGGTATCTCATCACAGCGCTCATGTGAGGTCGGCAGTATTGTTATTTCCACTTTTATAATTGGGCAACCCAAGGCTGAGAGGCTAAGTACGTCGCCCAGGGTCACACAGCACAGCTAAGCGTAAATTCAGCAGAGGAACCACACACTCCACTTGTACAACTGAGAGCGTAAAGAGTTTATGGTGTTTATCTTATATTTGACATTAATTAATTTATTCACCGATTATGTTTTGAACAACTATGAAATGCCGGGTGCTGGGTAAGGCCTGGTATGTAATTGTTACCTTCACCCAACATTCTTGAGGCTCTTCTATTTGTTATATGCTTTATCTCATTTTATCCCCACAATAACCTTATTCTCATCACTGCTCCGCAGATTAAGAGACAGGTGTAGAGAAGCTCAGTTCATAAGCAGGCCACACAGCTAGTTGCTGAGGAGGTGAAGCTTAAACCCAGCCCAGCAGACCTGAGGGTCACCTTCTTTGCCTTAACTCTGTACTCTTAAAATCCAAACTTAAGGCCTGTGAGTCCAAAACTTACGAGTTTGGTACTGTGCCACTCTGTCACATAAGATTCCCAGATGCCATTGTACACTCATGTCTGCGTACACTGATAAACAGTGGTTCTCCCTCAGCCCCCGTTTTGCTTTCTGTAGTTTCCGTTACCCATCGTCAACAGCAGTCCAGAAATATTCAGTGGCAGTTTGCAAGGAAGTTTTAATTTCATTCTGAATAGTGCAATGAAATCTGCAGCGATCCACTCCGTAGAGCCCAGGATGTGAGTCACCATTGTCCGCCCTATACAATGTGATTGTGTAGGGGCAAAAATCATGTATGGTATTATCAGGCATCTGCTGAGAGTCTCAGAACATACCTCCCTGTGGGTGGGGTCTGCTGTATACAGTAGTGGCTGAATTAGCAGGTGACCAGAACATATTAAAATAGTAGCAGCTTTTCCCCGCACTGAAGTCTTCTATATGACCCAGGGCCCATCGCAAGTGAGAAGTATGACCATGCTCCCTCCTTCCAGTCACCCTGGAGGCATGTCAGATCAAACTGAAAATCACCAAGGCAGATTCTGAGGAAAAGCCCCAGTCCACGGAAGCTGGGGCGTATAAGAAAACTTTGACCCACTGGAGACACCACCTTCTTGGAGAGGATCCCATACCCCAAGGGCAAGGCTAGAGAAACTAGGTGGCTATCTGAACCCAGGCTCGGTGCACACGTCCCCACCACGGGCAAGTCTCCTCCTCAAGCCACCGGCCGCCTTGGTGGTTCTGGCTTCAGTGCAGCTCTGACACGTTCCTCTCAGAACCAGCATCTTTGTAACAAACCTCGAGTGAGCTCTGTTTCAAATGCGAGTATGTGAGGTGAACGAATTAAAGATGAAAAATTTATCTCCGAATGTATTTGTTTGCAATGATACATAAAGTCTGCTGTTTAAGAGAAACAATTGTCTAAGAAGAAAGGCACCTATCACACTATGAGCTGCTGGAGACTAACTCGCAAGCAGAAGAGGAGCGGGACTTTCTGCATATGAAATGCACAAAGAGCCATCTGCCCCAGCTGGTAATGATCGAAATTGACAGACAATTCCATTAAGTATAATCTTCAAATTGAGACTTTCAGGAACAGCATGCCAGGAGAGGGTATGTTAAAGATTTATTATGCCTATGAACTAGTTCTGTACAATTATTCAAAACAGACTGCGAGTAAATAATTTTATAAAATGTACTTGAAATGAGTGTGCACATTTACACCTTTAAAATGTGTGCATTTATTCAAGAGCTCCTAACATCCTGCCCTTTTATTTGGCATGAAGTTTGCGTTTTAAAATGCCAGTTAAGTATTTCTTTGTTTAGGAATATTTTCCAAGCATTTCTGTAATAAATAGGAAACAAAATATGACTGTTAATTCAGTCATGTTACATCTGGAGGAACACTGGCCTGTGGGTCTGTGCTTTACCCATTTTATAAATGGTGCTACGTGAAACAATAAAGGCGGCCTGTCATTTTAAATATGAATGACAAATGAGTAAGACATGCACGGATACAGTCACAAATTATTTATGGAGCCCTCATCCCATGCTTTCAGGAATTCATAGCCACGCTCTTGTGCCATTATTCACGTTAAACTCCATTTTCTTTCATGTCTGTCCTCCTAGTGAGTTTTCTTATGCCTTTGTTTCCTCGGGCAGATTCAGACGCCTGCCATTACTTCTGCACCCCTCCCTCTGATCTTACAGGACCTCAGGATAAGGTAGCCTACTTCTGAGGAGCCAGCCTTAAAATATTTGAATTCGGTATATACAATTATACTCTTGCATCTGGCCTTCCTTTCAAAGTGCATGTTTCTTTTCAAGCAGGAAGACCAAAGTTGGGAGAGAGGAGGTCTGTATGCAGATTCTGCTCTTACAGCCAAGAAATTCAGGAGCCTCTGTGGCCTCTCCACCCCCACTCCTGCACTTTCAAGGAGAGGAGAGACGGTTCTTACAAGTCTACCTTTTGGCAAACCTTACAAAGGTCAGTACGGGCGTTTCGAGACAGACTGTGTTACGGCCCATCATTTCACTTCCAAGAAACAAGTTGACTATATCCTTTCTGATCCACCTGTGCAAGTTTCAGCTCACTCGGCTCACGAGTGTTGCTGCGAAGCTTCATCTGTTTCTCTCCACGTGGCACTCGGGCGTGTCAGTAGGGAGCTGGGAAGAGAGCGCTTTCGCAAGATAATTTTCTATGAGTTTAAAAGTGGGTTAAGAGAGTCTCAAAGCCTTGAGCGCTTGCAACAGGCTTTTGGGAGCCTTACGTCTGTCTTCTTCGCATGACAATTTTTTGGTGGTTTCAAGAATTTAGAAGAGTCCAAACTTCACTGAAGAGGACGAGGGGAGTGGGCATCCAGCGGCTGCAGTGACTGAGGAAGGCCTTGCCGGGGGGCGTGAAAACTGTCCAGAGGTATTTGAGGGTGCTGACGGGGCGCTACAGACCGGATGGCCAGCAGAGCCCCAAACCCTAGATGATTGTCTCTGAGTCAGGAAAGTTCCATTGTGATGGTGCCTCACACTTTGGCAGATGAGGAAAAGCTCATGTGGCTGAATGGTGTGCGGAAGCTCTGGTCAGATTCACCAGAGGCACGTCTACACGTGGTTCCGACATCATTACTGGTGGTGACACCAGATTTACCAAGTTGATCCACAGAATAAACATCAGGAAAAATCCACCAACAAAAAGTGAAGTGTCCTGAAGGGTCAGAAGTAAAATGGTGTAAACTTTCTTCTCCAAGAGTGATCATATTGCAACTGTTCCTCTGGAGAAACAAAGGACTGTCACCGCTCAGTGGTACACAACAATGTACCTACCAGGAGTTTTCAGGAAGCTGCAACACGGAGGCCAAGGACAGGGCTTCGGGGGACCATCCTGTACATGAGAATGTGTCTGCCCACACAACCAACACCACCATTCAGTTCCTGGAGTCCACAGAGGTCAAATTTAGGACTCACCCACCCTATAGGCCTGACTGGGCCCCATGAAAGTATATTTCCTGTTTTCCTTAGGGAAAAATTCCCCATGCAGAAAAAGTTCTCCGGTCCTGAAGAAGCTATTCATGCTTAGAAAAATGAGCTACTCTTGAAGAAAATGGGTGGAAAGAATGTTTTCAAAAACAGTTCTCAAGAATGCAAAGGTGCCTAGAATGTTGTGGTGATTATTTTGGGAAATATAGTAATCAAAATAATTTTATATTTCTTAATTTTCATGTATCTCAAAGCTTTCATAGTGTCCTTTATGGTTATCTGTGAAATAAATTCTCCTAGCATAAAATATGAGATTAACTAAGAGAGAATAAAGAGGTAAAGTGAATTAGGAGTTGTACCCCCAGAGACAGATGTGAAGAGTGAGCCAAATTATTCATATTTTTCTGTTTAATATTTAACAAACCCAGGCTCTCCCTCTGCCAAATCTACTCCCCAGATGTAAATCCAGCCCAGACAGAATGGGAGGTTTCTTTTCCCCACTGCAACATCTGATTTTTATTGTTCTCTTTGCAAATCTAGAAATTGCCATACATTCCAAATTTACTCTCATCTATTCCAGCACATGAAAACTCAACATGTCCTTCACTTTGCCCTTGAGTTTGGTACCTCTGCCGTCATGACACAGTTCAGAACATTTCCCACAATTTCCCACAGAGCCTGCGTGTCTCCTGTTATCACCTCCTTGGTGACTTCAGATGCAGAAAAATAACAGGGGCTTGTGACCAGATGAGAAAGAGCTGGTAGAGGCAATGCAGAAATCAGATGGGGAAATGGAGACCTGGGAAATTGCTGAGCCAAGGTCACGGAGTCCATGTACAGTAGATGGGCTTTGCCAGCCCAGCGCAGCCCCCAGGATCTCAGCCCAGCACAGCCCCCAGGAACCCAGTCCAGCACAGCCCCCAAACACCCAGCCCAGCGCAGTCCCCAGGAGCCCAGCCCAGCACAGCCCCCAATCACCCAGTCCAGCACAACCCCCAGTCGCCCAGCCCAGCGCAGCCCCCAGTCACCCAACCCAGCGCAGCCCCCAGGTGCCCAGCCCAGTGCAGCCTCCAGGTGCCCAGCCCAACTCAGCCATGCCAGGCACCCAGCCCAGCGAGGCTCGCTCACTGATGTCCTCCTGGAGCTTCAGGTTTCCCACCTACAAACTGACAGCTGTTGTGGGAATTCTGGAGGATGACGTAGGAATATAGGAAGAGCCCGATCCGTTGTAGGAGAAAGAAAAAAGTGGAAAAAAACCTTTTTCCTCTCTCCTCTTAAGGTCAGTGACTGAGGCCAGGCAAATTGAAGTGATAGAAGACAGATTAATAAAAGAAAAGGCATACAGATTATATTGATGTTAATATTTTTATTTGTATGTATCTGGGTGTCTCACAGAGAAGGGAGTGGAAACCCTAACAGCAGTCTGGCCTGAGAGCTCACATATCACTTTAACAAAAAACAATGAATTTGCAGAGAAGTGACCAGATGAAGGAAAAGAGTTTGGGCATTTGGGGTGGTAAATTGTAGCAAGGTAAATAAGTGTACACAGGAAAACGGACGGGAAGTGAGGGTCATCTCAGCAAGGTGTGTTTATGTGGACTCAAGTTAGCACCATCTCCAGCGACCAGAGTCTTCTCCTCTTTCTGGTGTGAGAAAGGGAGACACGCTTTCACAGAGCAGAACTTATGCCCTACATGTAGGCAGAACGGGGAGGGCAGAGCTTTTCTTGCTTCTGCTGTTTCTGGATTGCCTCCAGAAAGTGGCACATTTGGGGGTGGCATGCTCTGATGCCCTTTGCAGTGTGTGATTTCACTAACAGAGGGATTAATTTCAGAGGGCCTGTCCACTGTCCACCCAGTGAAAAGAGCTCTCCTCCTCACACAAGTGTTGCTACTATCATACTCGGTTTTCCTTTTTTGCCACCAGGGGATTCAGTGTGCCCACTTCCTATTCCATCTCCAAAATTTGTATTCTCCCTATTTTAACTTGAGAATAAATACTGGTGTAGAAATCTGCCATTCCTTCTGCCCCAAGTATTCTCAGAGATACTAAAAATGTTCCCCGTTGCCCTTGGTGACTTGACACATAAATAAGAAAAAAGGGAGGGAGCAGCGAAGGTTCACAAAGGAAGGAAAAGGAACTGGGTGGGAAAGGGAGGGATTGGGAAAGGAGAGGGAAAGAAAAAGAGGGCTGTGTGAGATCAAACAGAATTCCTACCTGGATAGAACTTCAAAGAACTATCTAATCCAACCCTTATTGCATTTGGGGATGTGGAGATGATGGGTCTCCATAATGACAGAGAAAAGTTATGACCCGAGGATGACTTTTCCAAACTCCCCTTCCCTCTGTCCACAACACTTTAAATTCTGCACCATCCTTCCCATACGACCCTCGTGCCCAGTCAATGTCTATCAATTTTGAAATCTCAGTTCCAACACTCTTTCTTGCAGCAAGCACCTCTCCCCCACCCCTTCCCACTTGATCCATGTTCCCTGAATCCACCCTCGGGGCACCTGTCAGCATGATTCGCCCCTACTCTCCACCCGTCATGCAGGGCATGTCACCCATTAACACACCGTTCGGAGGAGCAAACCCAGGACTTGTGCACTGTGTGGGATTCTTCTCCTTACGGACATCTCCATACACCATTCACAACACAGTTTCCATTCGTGTGTCCTTTGGGAGGGGATTCGCATAGGGTTCATTAAAGAAAACTTTGTTAACTGTGATGCCCACTCCTGCAGAGAAAACCTGGCTCTTTCTCTCCAGTCAGGGCCTCCTTTAAAGGCAAGCCACACCAGCAAGGCAAGAACTCATAAGCAACTTCTGTGAATTGTTCTGGTGCTTTATTTTTTTTCTAACACTTGCTCTTATCACCCTAGACATACTTTATGTGGAACAAATTGATTAAAACATAAAACGAGAATTCACTTTCTCTTGGGCTGTGCATTGTGTAGTTACTGGGATGTAAAAAAATCCAAGCGGCTTAACTAAATCCCCCCCTAAAAAAATCCATCTCATACTGTCTGATCTCCAGCTCTGAAGTTTAAGCTCATTGCTAAGAAAGGTGAAGAAAGAGAACTGACATTTATTGAGTCCCTACTATATGCCAAGTACCCGGTGAGGAAACTTTCATCACTTCTTATTCACCAGATGTTTGAGTCACAGGCACTGCTCCAAGAATGAATGAGACCTAAGGCAGTTCTTAGTAATAAAAACAAAGCTGGGAGAATCAGCATACCAGGTTTTAGACTGTACTACAAAGCCATAGTGGTCAAGACAGCATGGTATTGGCACAAAAAATAGAGACATAGACATTTGGAATCAAATAGAAAACCACGAAATGAAACTGACATCTTACAACCACCTAATCTTCAATAAACCAAACAAGAACATGCTTGGGGGAAAGACTCCCAATTCAATAAATGGTGCTGGGAGAACTGGATATCCACATGTAAAAGACTAAAACTGGACCCACACCTTTCTCCACTCACAAAAATTGATTCAAGATGGATAAAGGACTTAAATTTAAGGCATGGAACAATAAAAAATTCTCAAAGACAGCATAGGAAAAACACTGGAAGATATCGGCCTAGGGAAAGACTTCATGAAGAAGACTACCATGGCAATTGCAACAATAACAAAAATAACAAATGGGACTTAAACTGAAAAGCTTCTGTACAGCTAAGGAGACAACCACCAAAGCAAATCAACAACCTACACAATGGGAAAGGACATTTGCATGTTTTGAATCAGACAAAAGCTTGATAACTAGGATCTATAGAGAACTCAAATTAATCCACATGAAAAAAACCAACAATCCCTAAAGAAGACAGACAAATGGCTAACAAACATATGAAAAAATGCTCATCGTCCCTAATTATTAGAGAAAGGCAAACCAAAACCACCCTGAGATACCGTCTAACCCAGCGAGAATGGCCCACATCACAAAATCTCAAAACTGCAGGTGCTGGCGTGGATGTGGAGAGAAGGGAACACTTTTATACTGCTGGTGGGACTGCAAACTAATACAACCTTTTTGGAAGGAAGTATGGAGAACTCTCAAAGAACTCAAGCTAGATCCCGCAATTCCATTACTGGGCATCTACCCAAAAGGAAAAAAAAAATCCTTTTATAAGAACACTTGCACTAGACTGTTTATTGCAGCTCAATTTACAATCGCCAAAATGCCCACCAACCCAGGAATGGATTAACAAGCTGTGGTATATGTACATCATGGAATACTATTCAGCCATTTAAAAAAATGGAGACTTTACAGCCTTTGTGCTAACCTGGATGGAAGTGGAACACATTATTCTTAGTAAAGCATCACAAGAATGGAGAAGCATGAATCCCATGTACTCAAGTTTGATATGAGGACAATTAATGACAATTATTGACACGGTGGGGGTGAAGGAAGGGGAAAGCAGAGAGAGGAAGAATTAGGGTGGGGTGGGGAAAGGAAGAGCAGAGAGAGGGAAGGAGTAAGGAGGGTGGGGTCTTGGGGTCTTGGTGTGTGCCACACCTTTTGGGGGCAAAACATGATTGTAAGAGGGTCTTTTCCTAACAAATTGCAACCAGTGTAACATGGTTTCTTGTACCCTCAATGAATCCCCAACAATAAAAAATAAATAAATAAATAAATAAATAAAGACTTAAAAAAAAAAAAAAGAAATACAAGAAAAGTTGTGGAATACTTAGAACTAAACGCAGCAAAATCACTGTCAAATTTTTTGGAATACTGCTAAAGCACTATTTATAGGAAAATGTGTGATTTTGAGTACATTTGCCTGTGGCTCATCAAGTAGGGCGCTGGCCCCATATACCAAAGGTGGCGGGTTCAAAGATGGCCTCGGCCGAACTGCAAAACAGAAAAACAGTCGGGCATTGTGGCGGGTGCCTGTAGTCCCAGCTACTCAGGAGGCTGAGGCAAGAGAATCACCTAAGCCCAGGATTTGGAAGTTGCTGTGAGCTGTGTGACGCCATGGCACTCTACCAAGGGTGATAAAGTAAGACTCTGTCTCTACAAAAAAGAAATTGAAAAAAAAAATGAATAGAAATTATCAAAGGATTTGTTGTATACAGAACTATTTTTCTACTTCTTTATTCTTCCCTGTTGTCACCCCCCATGTACATTTGCAGTTCATCCCACATTAACTGCAGAGTACATTGTGTTTTTCTTGGACTTTGGATTTGGCTACATGACTGACTTTGGCCAGTGGGTGGAGGATGAATAGGAGATAAATAGGGACTTGAAGTGATATACATTGTCACTGCCACTGGTCAGGACTGATTGGTCTCTGGCCCTGGTTTATCTAGGTTCTGATGCAGACCACTATGCTACCTTACTCAGAAAAAATTGCTCTTAGGTGCCTGAGGGCTATTTACCTTAGAAGAAGGGGGGGGAGACATTTAGATGGTCTTTGGGGGTGAAGTGGGCTTAGAATAGATCTTAGCAATAGAAGTCTTTAGTGGAGCTTAGTAAGCTTCAGCAGAGAGACGCCATGCTGGCATTCTGCAGGCAGCAGAGGAGACAGAGTCAGAATAAGCGGGTCCGTGATAGAATGCGTGCTCCCGACTGCCTTCTCCTCCAGCCTGATATAAGGCTGATCTCGTGCCTCTCAGCACCACAGGTGTAGAGACTGCCAATTCACTAATGCTCTCATCTCTCAAGCTCTCCATGCTGATTAGGAGAGCTAAATCCTTCCTCAAGCCCTTTTTACCAAGGTGTGCCATTATTGAGCTACAGGTGTTTCTTATAACTCTCACTCCTCCTAGCCACAGGACATATGGAATGCTACATATGTGGAACAGGCTTGAGCCAGTCAGGCCTATAGGTTGAAACAGGGCCATTTAGTCAATTCCTGTCTAGCCCCTCCAATCAACTCCATGAAATAAGTGCTTATTTTTAACTGAGATTTTGGGGTTATAATGCAACAAAAACTGACAGAAGAATCAGAAATGGATTTGCTGCCCTAACTCCCCTCCCCATCCTTAAATATGTGAAAGAGACTATGGGACAAAATAGAGAAACTTTCATGGAAATCTGGGAAAAAATGTTATTGAAAACTGGAGAAATGGTGATTCATATTACATACTGGCAACCCATTTGTAACAATTTTGCCTTCATCAACTTGGAAGAAAAAAATGAATCTAACATATTTGTGGACTTGAGAAAGATGGTTTATAGTAAAAATGCTATTAATAAAAGCATGAGTTAATTGTTTTAGCTGTCTACAATAAGGTAGGAAATAGACTTACACGAAGAGACTGATGTACTCAGGAAAGAACTGGTCAGTTTGCAATCTGAATATAAGAGATAATTCACATAGACAATGCAGAACTAAAAGGAAGCTCAGCAAGGGTCCCGGATTAGAGATCAACATACTACACAATGAAATAACATCCTCTGTTTAAAAATAAAACAAAATAAAATACAAAACAATTCTCGAATGTAATAAAAGATAAGTTATAATTTGCAATAGCGACACATGTTTAAAGTATTCAGGAGTTAAAGAAAGCTCAAGAATTTATGGAAATCATCCTTAAAGACCTCTATTAAAGAAATACAAGGAGGAGGGGGGCTAGAACGCCGAGCGGAGGCGGCGGGAGCCGAGGGGCGAGCGGGATCGGTGGAGACGCCCAGGCCGACGACCCGCACCCCCCAGGCGGTGAAGGTCACGGTCCAAGCTCCGCAGCAGCCGGTCCACGATGCCGACCAGAGAGCCGCGCCTCGGGCGGGGAGTGGGGGGAGAAAGGCGGGCAGGGAGCAGGCCGAGGCTGGGGATCCAGCTGGTTGCAGAGGAGCTGGATCGTGCCCAGGAGCGCCCCGCCATGCCCTGCAAAAGTTGGAAGAAGCGGAAAAAGCTGCTGACCAGAGTGAGAGAGGTATGAAGGTTATTAAAATCCGGGCCTTAAAAGATGAAGAAAAGATGGAACTCCTGGAAATCCAGCTCAAAGAAGCGAAACGTATTGCAGAAGAGGCGGGTAGGACATAGGAAGAGGTGGCTCCTAAGTGGGTGACTATTGAAGGAGACGTAGAAGGCCCAGAGGAACGCACCGAGCTGGCGAGCCCGGTTGCCGCGAGATGGATGAGCAGATCAGACTGATGAGCAGAACCCGAAGTGTCTGAGCGCAGCTGAAGAAAAGTATTCTCAAAAAGAAGACAAATATGGGGAAGAGATAAAGATTTTTACTGAGAAACTCAAGGAGGCAGAGACCGTGCTGAGTTTGCAGAGAGATCGGTAGCCAAGCTGGAAAAGACAATGGATGACGTGGAAGATAAACTGAAATGTACTGAAGAGGAGCACCTCTGTGCACCAAGGATGCTGGACCAGACTCTGTCCCACCTGAAAGAGATGGAGAGCACCCCAGGCCCGCCCTGCTGCCGCTTCTCCCTCTGACCCCGACTCCACCTGAGGCCAGCCTGCCTGAAGCCGACCCTTACACTGAGGGCTGATCTTTAATAACTGGAAGGCTGCTTTCTTTTTTCGCTGCCCCCCTCCCCCCCATGTCTTTTTCGCCAAACTATCTCTGTCTCTTCCAGAAATTCCAGCTGGGCTAGAGACTGAGCATCGCTGGGAACAACAGGGAATGTCAGCACAATGCAAAATGCCCTTAAAGGCATGTTGTGATGTACACATTTTGTAACTACCTTTTTTGTTGTGGTGGTAACCATTTGTAAAACATTCCAGGTACTTCCCCAGCTCTTGAAGCAGCAATCGAATCCCTTTCTCATTTTTGGAAGGTGACTTTTCAGCTTACTGCATACTGCCCTCTTCTTAGAAGAGAAGGAAAAGGTCTGGGCCTGCCTTACTGAGAACCCAGCAGAGCCCAGGGAGAGACTCCTCTATGGACAACCCCACGGCTCTGTACAAAGTGCCAGCCAAACCAGAAAGGTGATCCCAGGAGGAGTTAGCCAAAACAGAGAAAACAACAAAAACACGCTGTCGAGGTTTTCAGCTTTAAGATATCTTTCTTTGGACGACTTTTTATCTTTCATTTTTTTCATTAGAAGCGACCAAATTAAGATAGTAAGACCTCTGAGACTAGATCTTTATCCTGTCTCTATCCCCTTGCCAACAACTCAGAGAATGGATCGTGTGCTCCTTGTGTTGAGTGGAACACATAACTGCTCTCCTGCCTTCTTAAAGAAAATTGTTTTTGCCACTAATTTAGCAACATGAACTCATCTCATTAGTCTTTTCTGGGTCCAAAGCTGCTATGTCTAAAAGTGCCATCTCCTCGTACTTTGCAACAGTTTGTGCTGGAGAAATCTTGAATAGCTTATGTACAAGACTCTGAAA
>CAUYON010099998.1:0-22221 GCA_963573935.1 Arctocebus calabarensis
TATATAGTGATCAAGGAAATACCATGAAGGATATCTGTAACAGTATGATCAAAATATTTCTGAATGTATATGAATCGTGCCCTGTGATTGCACCAATGTACATAATTATGATTCAATAAAATTATTAAAAAAAAAAAAGAAGTAAAACGACGTGGATCTAACCACTCCTAATAATAGTTGCTAAGGCTAGATGTGACCATGTGCTTGTTTTAATGGGTTTTAACGTTATTTTAAGTTAGCTGTCTACTTTTATTGTTTGCTCTCATTTTCTCCAGCTAGGTTTCTTCCTCTTCTTAATAAGAAAGCAAACTTGGCAATATTAAGCCAGAATTCCCAGTGGCAATAACAGAATAGAGGGCACTCTCCAGTTTATGAAAGTTGCAACACTCTATTTTGCCTGCAGTCACACATTTTAGAGTTATGCTTTCACGTTGTAGGGTTAGTTTCATTAGCAGAGTAGCCCCGATATCAGATAACAGTGATAGTTTCATTAGCAGAGTAACCTCAATGTATCCATGTCTTAAAATTGGATCTCTTCCAAATTTATTTGCTTTCACCCTGGCAGTCCATACTTATTAATGATCTATTTTTAGTTTATATAATGACTTAAATAGGTTTTTTTTGTTGTTTTTTTTTTTACTTTAAGGGCACTAAACGGTAAAACTATTCAGGATAGCTTCTTCTTCTGACTCAGGAGACAGGCAAGGGAATACATATCCTCTTATAAAGAAAGGAAAACAACAAAATGCCCAAATTGATAAATTAATAATAATAATAGAAGTAATAGGTATATACAGTTAGGTAATAAAGTACATTGGTGAGGAAATTTCTTAAAGAATATTATTAACAACTTTTATTAGGAAAAAGGAAAGTGCACACTTAACTGTGATTGTTAAAAAACATAAAATAGTGAGGTGAATGATATGTTAACCAGTTTGATGTAAACATTCCAAATCATATATAAAATCAGCAAATTGTACGCCATAAATGCAGTAATGTACATAGTTATTATCTAATAAATTTTATCCAGATAAAATATTTGCAACACATGCTGACTAAAAAAATCAGTTACATTGGCTAGAATAAGTGAACTCCACAATAAAAGAAGATTCTTTTTCGTTTTGCCCTAGTCAATGTTTTACAAGTAAGCAAGATTGAAGATAAAGTAAAAATAAGTCTTAGTTTCTGGGGTGGACTGAATAATGGTCCCCCTCAAATTTATATCCTGAAGCCTAGAACCTGTGAATATGTTAGATTACCTATCAGGGGAAAATAAAGTCTGCAAAGGAATTAAGGTTACTAATAAACTGAAGTTATAAGCTAACTATTTTATATTATGTCAGATTAAATTGGGGGGAGCCCAGTGTAATCAGAAGGATCAGCATCAGAGAAATGCAATGTCACTGGTTTTGAAGATGGAAGAAGGGCGGGAAGTAACGTGGGTGACCTCCAAGAAACGGAAAAATAAGAAAACTGATACGCTCCTAGTTTCCTGAAAGGAGCACAACCCTGTCAAGCACCTTGATTTTTGTGCTGTAAGACCTAGTTCACTCTTCTGACCTATTTAACTATACAACAAATAAATTTATAAGTTTGGCTTAAAATGTACAAATGCAAATTATGTAATCAATTATGTAACTACTTGTAATACTCGGAAATAAAAAATAAATAAAATTTAAAAATAAAAAAAGTTTAAAAAATAGAGAAATAAATTTGTATTGTTAAACCACTAAATTCAAAATATTTTTGTTTACAGCAGCCAAAGGAATTGAATACAGCTTGTAATTTGAATAATGAAGACAGAGATGAGTTCCTGTTTTTGCTATAGCTACTTTAGAATATGAGAACAGGTTATTTTTGAAGACTGAGTTAGAAAAAAATTGTGAAAGTTACAATTCCTGTAGTGTTAAAATTTAAGTCATATATAAATTGTTTGGATGAGACTTGGAATTCCAAATCAACTTTTGGGTTTCCCTTTTGAAGCACAACTCCTTTGGTTACTCAGAAGTCATTACCTTCATCCAATCTTATGTCCACTAAAACAGATAGCTGGACTCAAATTCTCTGCAAAGGTCTTCAGCAAGGCTTTGAAGATTAAAAAATATAGTTGTTCAGATAATCACTTCCTTGCCATCCATACCTGCAAAGTACGAATCTAATGGGATTGAGTTGATTAGTATCAGGTAATGCTGTTTCTTTTGTTTGTCAAGATTTAGTCACAAGAGATAAGTACCTGCACATAATTCTTAATTTTTAATTAGGCATTCATATAACAGCTATGCTACGGAGGTTTGAGAATCCAGAACCTTGAAATTATTTAATGATGTAGTTCACTATGGAATTTTAATTTGTACGTCATTGAATAAACATTGAATACCAAATATAATGATTATATCCAGACATAAAAAATAAATACATTGCTTTAAAACATATATGTTAGTAGTCAATTTTTGTGAATATCGCAAATTATTTTAAGTTCTAAAAATAATCATTTAACAGTAATTCAAATTTAGTTATATGTGGAAATAAGTTCATATTTTTAACGTCAAAATCAGATTTATTACATCTAATGTATATACTTTTATTTTTATATTACCTTTAGATAAAAATTGGGCTTAAAGTACTTTAATTTACTTCTATTAACAAAAATTCTGCTATCAAGATTTCATATTTGTTTCACTCATTTCTATTTAGGTTCTGAAGAGTAAATGAGTGCCCAGAGAATGCATTTCTTAGATTTGCAACCTATTTTTACATTACAAGTAAAATAGAATGCCAGTGCTTAAATGAAAATATACAAGAATGTCAATTCCCTTTGTAGGGATGTTTAATTACTGTACATGAAACATTGGTAAAGGTGAGTCTGAACATTAAGGTCAAACACAGCAGAAATATCACTGTTCATTAGCTCATATCATACCATGTCAACATTTGTGAACTTACTCTAGGCAGACATGAAAATTGAGTAACTAATCCCTTAAAGAAAATCTCACCAGACATCTAGGTTTTTACTTCTTTTAACTTCTGTTGTATTAGTTGGAGCTAATTGTGTTTCTCAAATTTGTATAAAAGAAACTTTAGGAAAGATAATCTATTTTACTTACAGTTTATAACATGATTGGTAAGAACTGAAGATAATTCTGTCTCTAAATTCTATTATCTATCCCCCATATCATTTTTAAAAGGTTTAAAAGCAAATATAGCAAATATTTATTTATGTATTTCACAACTGACCTTTGAAACCTTCATTTATTTAAAGCATAGGCAAATTTAAAGACAAACAAGGTAATATTTTATTATCTTCTCTTCAGATTTGGAAACTATACAGATAACATACATGGATTAATCATTAAAAGGACTTTTGTAAAATATTTAATGTTGGGATTATGCTACATTCTTAGTGACACTCAGTGATAAACATTGCAAAATATGACAGAAATGATTCATGCCCAACAAAATTTCAATTGACTCAATAGAGTGAGATATTTATGTAATTCAGTATCTTATTATTATCTTCTCTTCAGATTTGGAAATTATACAGATAACATATTTAGATTAATTATTTAAAAGGACTTTCATAAACATTTTTAATGCTAAGATTTTGCTACATTTTTAGTGACACACAGTGATAAACATTGCAAAATATGACACAAATGAGTCATGCCCAAGAAGATTTCAATTGACTCAATAGAGTGAGATCATTATTTAATTAAAACAAGCTGAAAATCTGTGTCTATTTTGATCCTTATTGTCTGCCAAGAGAAGAAAGTAAAGCAGATGAATTACAGCCTCTTTTGGGTTTTGCCATTTTTTCGTTAAGAAAAATGAATGTGACAAGGGTGTTTCACTTTCTCATTTGTACACTGCCTTGAGCATCTGTGTGTTGGAATAGTAGTAATTGGTGACTTTTGATTTTATGTGTTATCAGGAGCTACAACCATAGAGAAGTATGACCTCAGAACAAATTTGTGGATCCAGGCAGGGATGATGAATGGCCGGAGGTTGCAGTTTGGTGTGGCTGTTATTGATGACAAACTCTTTGTAATTGGAGGTCGAGATGGCTTAAAGACATTGAACACTGTTGAATGTTACAATCCCAAAACCAAGACTTGGACTGTCTTACCGCCAATGTCAACACATAGACACGGTCTAGGTAAGACCTCTTACTTTATTGAAATTATTTTTAGTAATATATTTTAATGACAGTGCAAATGTATTAATATATCAAAGGACAGCATTAATGATATAAATTATCATTACCTTTAGGTAATCCGTGGGCTTATTTGAAGCATATATTTTCTTTAAAGTATTTTTTCTTGTGTTGACCAACATATATTTAAACTCTTGAGAAAAATATTGAGATCCCAAAAGACCAGACCTTCAACTGTCCTCAAAGTTTCCACAGTCTAACAATCATATGATATATTAAAATTGATATGAAAAAAATGGAGAGCAAGGCCAAAGTAGTGTATCCTAGTAGAAGAAATAGTTAATGGGGACTTAGTAAAACTTCTCACACTACTGGAAAGGCCAATCTACTTGTGTCTCTGTACATAATTGATTACACCTTGAAGACATTCATGGCGAAGAGAGCAGTAGAGGTTAGGGACGTATAAAACCGCTACCATCAATCAATGTGGTAGGATTCATCTGTTCTATGAGTAACCTGTAGACTAGAGAGCACTCTATGTGGAGTCAGAAGATGTAGGTGTGCCTCTTGAGTTTATCATCTTCTCTTTGGTTGAACTAAATTTAAATCATTTAAATTCAGCCTCAGTCTCCTGATTTGCCAAAATTTCAAGGTAGCTAAGTAGATAAAGATATAATAATTACAATGATTGTGCAATTATCTTCTAAATTGTAAATTTCTATACAAGATGTTTTTAAAGGAATTTAATAAATACAAATAGTTCTTGAATTTGAACTTTGTTTTAAGGAGATTGTAGGACCAGGCATAGTGCTCATGCCTGTAATGCTAGCACTTTGGCAGGCTGAGGCAGATGGATTGCTGGAACTCGGGAGTTTGAGACCAGCCTGAGCAAGAGCCAGATCCTGTGTCTAACTTAAAATATTAAAATTAGCCAAGTGTTGTAGCTGGCATGTAGACCCAGCTACTCGTGAGACTGAGGCAAGAGGATCACTTAAGCTGAAGTATTTGAGGTTGTTGTGAGCTATGCGGCTGTGGCACTCTACCCAGAATGACAGAATGAGACTCTGTTTTAAAAAGGAAAAACAAAAAACACAAACAAAAAAAAAGGAGATTGTAACAAAAAATGCAAAGTGCTTTGTTTAGAAACCTAAAATATGCCAGAAATTTTGTATATTTAGATAATGCATTTTAGGGGAATATCAAGATTGCAAATCCACAGTTTTAGAATTTTGTAGGTAAGCAAAATTAATAATCATTCCATATTTAATTCTTTAGCACTGTGTTTTTCATTTGTGTCTACGCCATCATCAGTCTAAGTAAAAATGAAAACAGAAAGAGGTAAAATACCTCTAAACTAAAGAAACTTACCTAATTAATTTCTATCAATCTTAATTATACTCCCTTTTCTTTACAGTTTTCTCATTAGTAAAATTAAGGAATAGTAATGAATATCTGATAAAATTTTAAAAGTTTGAAAATTTTTTTATTTAAATAAAAACTATATAAATTCGTTAAATCACCTTGGACCCAATTATAATATGGAAAGCATAAATAGCAAGTAGTCTTTTCCTAGCAAATATTCAAATTTTCTTGTAGGTATTTATTCAAATATATTTAGGGATTTGGGCTTCTGTAAATGCTCTATGTGTTGTTTTTATTAGTACCTAACTACTCAGGTTTCTATTTGGAAGAAATATGGAGAATAATCACTCTGAATTGGTTTTGGGAATTTCATGTATCTTTCCCCTTTCCTGTTTTGGTCAATTTGATTTTTTTGTAAGTTAAACTATATAGGATATTGGCATGTCACCAAAACATACTTCAAAGTTTTCACCAATAACAGATCTTCCATAGTGTACCTTCAGTTGTTGAAAGGGTATGGGTTATGCATTGCCTCAAACCCAGTCATGTGGACTGCTTAATTCGTTAGGTATCAGTGTTGACCAGGAATGGTAGAGCAATTTGGATAATGTCTTTTAGTTTGTCTTATTTATTGAGAATTCATTGTAAAGTTACATGTGGAAGTGAGGCTTCATACAAGCCAAGTGCCACAGACATGTGAAACATAATGCATCTTTTCCCACAGATTTTCATAATGTAGTAACAACTCCAGTAGTCCACTATTTTTACGTCTAAGTTTCTCTTTTCTGTTTCTTTTCTTTGGTTTGTGTTTTATTCTCATTATCAAGTGAATCACCTCCTTTCCCTTTTCATGGCACTAGTTTTCTCTGTGTTTTACTTCTTAGTGTTTATTGCTTCCTACTATTTCTTTAAAAAAAAAAAAAATGCTCTCCTTGTGTGTTCCCCAAGGTCTAACCTAATAGCTTTAGTGGAAAAATCACAGCATAGCACATAATTCTGGGCACAGCTTCCATCTCAAACCACTTACAGGTGGCTGGCAATTCCCTTATACAAATCTGCCTTTGGTTTACATACTAATCAAATGCCCAATCATTTGATGCTGGATTGAGGAGGGCACAAGGCATCTGTGTTCTCTGCTGAGACAGAGTGCTTCCTCTGTGATCGGTCACGTTCCTTCATGATCAGCTGAATCACAGGAAGCTCAGTGTGGTGCGTCATACCCAGACACCATAAACTCCCACACCTAAGTCTCCTGATCGTCCAATGGGATGTGACCGTCTTTGACGTCCTCCAGGGACTTTCATTGCATAGATGTTGCTATTTGTAATTTAATTCATCATATATTTACAGTTTTATTTTATATTGGTTATTTTTTTCCTGATAAGTTTAATGTCCATCGTTTTAAATTGTTCTTAATCTATGTGCATTATGACATTTATATCACATGTTGATGTTTTAATCTCAGTTAAGTTTGCTTTTTACAGTCTCATGATTCCTACCTGATAATTCATTAGAATTACTTTCTTCTTAACAGTATTTGTATCCTCCTTATCTCTGTGAGACTACTTAATACTCATATTTCGATTTTTTATTTGCTTCTTTGAATTAATAATTCTTCTTATACATATCAACTTCCTTTTGCTTCTCTTCCTTCCACTTTTTCTTTGCCTCTGTCTCATTTTACTTCCTTTTTTCCCAGTTATTTATTCCTTTCTTCTCATCCACTCCCTCTTTCTTTTCTTACTTTTTCTCTTTTTTCCTCTTTCCCTCCCCCTGCCATGTCTTCTTACTCCCTTTCTCTAACTCTTCTAATTATTTTTAATTGTAGCTCTGGTTACTGAAATAAATACACACACACACACACACATATATATATGTTTTATGTAGGCACTCATATGGGCAATAGTAAATGCTTTGGCCAATTGTATGAAAACCCTAAAGGTTATGATACTCTTGACATCTTTCTAAAACTTTCAAGATTTGATGGGTGAATTACAGCTGGACATGGAACCCTAACCCTGCAAGATGACTTTGTGTAAAATGCCTGCAGTGATCCTTAACTTCTGGTCCTAGGGTACACATCTATTTACATCCATTTGCACGTAAACCCTCTTGAGCTTTTCTTCCTTATCTGTGATGTCCTAGCTTTAGGGCTACTAGCTGACACGAGAAGGCAATACTCAGGGCCAGCACATCTATTTCCTTCTGTTGTTAGCAATTCCTCATCCAATCTGGGCTTCCGTGGCATCCTCGTGTTAACAAACCAATTCTGGCAAGCTCTGCATCAACACGGATGCTTTATTGCTTATCATTGTAGAAGATGCAGGAACTCTTCCAAGGGGAAGAATATAAATTAATTTAAAAAAAGAACATATCACATTTTTCCCCAGGATAGTCCTTCCAGGCAGTACCCTAAATTTTTGTCTAACACAGAAAGTGACCACAGAATTCTGTTTCTCAGGTTGTTTTTACAGTCTTGACATTAAATTCTCAAACATATGCCATGACTCTCCCTTCAGTCTACTTGATAAGACCGCTTTTGAGTGTAGACCAACAGCTTGTCTGAGGTTTCTATTTGTTCACAAGCAAAAATGTCTCATTTTATTTGCCACATAGTTAATAAGTACCCACTCATGGCATGCAGTAGGATTATAAAACTGAATATATATATATATCATATTATACAAACAAGTAGCAAGGAGTTAGAATCCAAAGTGAAATCTCAAAAATTAAAAAAGCTGAAAACTCAAAATGCATTTTTGACATATATAGCTCCCCCCACCCAGGTTTAATTTGTGTGAAAAATAAAAATCCTTATGTGATTTTATGAAAAAGTTATATGAGTCTGGTAGTTATTAAAGATAATTATGTGGTTCAAATGCTTCAGAGCTATCAATAAATGATCCTTCTGCAGGATAAAATAAATATAAAAATTGTATGCATATTAAATCAGAGACATCGAGGGAGCAATGTATCCGCCTAGAGAATTAGACTAATTAAGACCACAGTTCTCTCATTATGTATGAATTTTTATTTTATCATTTATGTTTCTAAAAAGCATAATTCCATATACGATGGATTTTTAACAATTTATATTGCATACAACTAAATAAACCTCATTATGGTATACTGTTTCAATTCAAGCTTTTGAGACGTTAGTAACCACAACAATAGTGACTGTTCATTGCAGATTTTCTACATGGCATGTAATACGTTGTGTGTTAAATACAGGGTAGGATTGTTGCTACACCCCTTTTAGCAACAAATAATCTATTTTTTGTCTCCGTGGATTTGCCTATTGTGGACATGTTATACAAAAAGTAATAATACAGTTTGTCTCCTTTTATATAAGGCTTCTTTAATGTTTTAAAGTCCATTCAAGGTGACGTTCATCAGTATTTCATTCCTTTTAGAGCTGAATAATATTCCATTGTTAAGCTTTACTATAATTTTGTATACATTATCAGCAGGAAGGTTATTTGGGTTGTTTCCATTTTTTTGGTTACTATGAAATAAAACTGCTGTAAGCATTCGTGTATGCATTTTTTTATTGAACACATGTTTTCAATTATTTAGGGTGTATATAGAGATGTTGGATTGTTTCATTGTACAGTAAACTCTTCATTGCACTTTTGGAGGAGTTTGCAAATCTGCTTTCCACAATGGCTGCACCATTTTCTATTCACTAATAATTTAGTATTTTTGATGCTATTATATATGAGATTTTTGAATGTGTGAGGGTGACAGTTTTTCCCTCACTGGCAAGGATGGTAGATCCTTGTCTACATCCAATTTATTAAAATAGTCCTAGTTTATTAGCAGCAACATCTCATTGTCGATTTATATGGATTTTCCTAATAATTAAATTGTAGAATGTTTTTATTGACCATTTTTATAACTTCTCTGGAAAAAGATGTATGAAAATATTTTTCTTTTTTCTTTTTTTTAGTAATTTTTTATCTTATTAAGGTGTAAGTACTGTTTGTATATTCTGGATACAAGATTTTCAAAAATTTCTTTCATTCTATGCATTCTACTTTAATTTATCATATCTTTCTGAAGAACAAAAATTATTAACTAGATGAAGTCCAGTTTATTTCTTTTTCTTTTTTTTGCTTCTGGTTTTGTCAGCACATCTTAGAAATTATCCAATCTATGATCATGAAAAATTACGCCTGTGTTTTCTTTTAGAAGTTTTACATTTTTAGGTCCTTAATAAAGAAGTATGATCCACTTAGAGTTAATTTTTGTATATGGTATAAAATCGCATCTTTCTTTCATTCTTTTGCAAGTTTTCCTAGCATCATTTGTTGAAAAGACCTGTCTTTCGATTGAATTCTTAGCATCATTGTCAAAAATCATTGACCATGGGGTAGTGCCTGTGGCTCAGTGAGTAGGGCGCTGGTCCCATATGCCGAGGATGGTGGGTTCAAACCCAGCCCCAGCCAAACTGCAACAAAAAATAGCCAGGTGTTGTGGTGGGTGCCTATAGGCCCAGCTACTTGGGAGGCTGAGGCAAGAGAATCACCTAAACCCAACAGCTGGAGTTTGCTGTGATTTATGACTGTGATGTCGCTGCACTCTGCCAACGGGTGTCAAATTGAAACTGTCTCTAAAAAAAAAAAAAAATCAATTGACCATAAATGTACGGGTTTATTTGTGCACTTTTAATTATTTTCCATTAGTCTACATATATAAACTTATGCCAGTACTTCAAAGTCTTCATTTCCGCAGCTTTGTAATAGGTTTTGACATCAAGTAGAATAAACTCTCTGGCTTTCTTTTTCAAGATTTTGGATTTTTCTGTGCCCCACCCATTTCCATATAATTTTATGACCATGTTGTCAATTTCAGCCAAAATGTTGCTATCAGTTAGAAACTGATAGCATTGAAACTAGAGATCAATTTCTAAGGATTGCCATTTGAAAAATATTAAGTCTTCCGATCCTGTATATAGGGTGTTATTCTGTTGATTTTGGTCTATGCAATTGCTTTTGGTTTTGGTTTTGGTTTTGTTTGACACAGAGTCTCACTCTGTTGCTCTGGATAGTGTGTCATGGCACCATAGCTCACAGCAATTTCAAACTCCTGGGCTCCAGCCATCTTCTTTTTACCTCGGCCTCTTGAGTAACTGGGACTACAGGCACCTGCCACAACTCTCACCTCGATTTTTTCTATTTTTAGTCAAGATGAGGATCTTGCTCTTGCTCAGGCTGGTCTTGCACTCCTGAGCTCAAGCAATCTACTGTCCTCAGCCTCCCAGAGGGGTAGGGTTACAGGTGTCAGCTACATTCCCGTCTAGGTCTTTGTTCTTATATATTTTTTATTAAATATATATATTTGAATAATTTAGTATTTTTGATGCTATTGTAAATGAGATTTTTGCTATATCATTTTCAGACTTTTGTAGCTAGTGTCTAGAAATATAATTTATATTTGTATATAGAATGTGTATCCTGAACCTAGTTGAACATTTTTATTAGGTTAAGAGAATTTTTTTGTGTGTCTCTCTTAGGATTTTCTATATATAAAACATTGTTATGTACAAGGAGAGAGGGCTTACTTCTTTCTTTCTAACTACATGATTTTTATTTCTCCTTCTGGTCTATTTCTCTAGCTTGAACCTGCAGCATCAAATTAAATACAGGGACTTTCACCATCAAATACAATGTTTCTCCCTATTTTC
This sequence comes from Arctocebus calabarensis, assembly GCA_963573935.1. Classification (NCBI taxonomy): domain Eukaryota; kingdom Metazoa; phylum Chordata; class Mammalia; order Primates; family Lorisidae; genus Arctocebus; species Arctocebus calabarensis. The sequence goes on from CAUYON010099998.1 coordinate 11,199, forward strand.
ATAAATGTTTCTATAAGGTATTGAAGGCCCTTTGTATTCCTACTGAATTGAACGTTTTTCTCACAAATGGATATCGGATTTTCTTGCATCTATTGAAATTAGCTTGTGATTTTTGTCCCATCTCCTATTAGTGTAGTGTATTATGTTAACTAAGGGTCAGACGTTGAACCACTTTAGCTTTTTCAGATAAATTCCACTTAGTCATGGTTTATATACTGCTTTTGTATTTACTGCTGTATTTTGTTCACTAGTATTTTATGGTAGATTTCTTATCCATATTCACAAGAGTTACTGGTCTCTTATCTTATGATTTCTTCGCCTGGCTTATCAAAGTAATACTGGTTTCATAAAATGAATTGGGAATTGATCGCTCATCTTCCACTTAGTAGTTTGCAGAGCATTGGGTGGAAATGAACACATCTAAACTTCACAAACCTCATGTTCTTATCTAAATTCAACTGTTTGACTTGAATAAACATTTCCCTTATGGTTAAAAGCCTTTATTTATTTGCTAGTGTTGTAATTTTGACTGTCTTAACCAGTATTCTCATTACTTGTGTGAAGCAGTGGATTTTTTGGAGGTCTTTACTCTGGTATTCCTGCTAATGACTCTATAAGGGATTATTTTTGTATGGCAGTAATAAGCATAAACTAAGGAATCCTTAAGCAAAAGGAGTCTCTTGAAAGCATAACGCCTAGCTTAGAAAATTGGCTGAATGGCCTGGAACCTGGATGAAATAAAAGGACATTTATTAGTTTAAAAGATACTAAAATACATCCCTGTGAAAGTCTGGTGAGGACAAAGAGGCTTCCATGGAAGGACACTGGATTCCTCAGTTGGTATCTCTGCTTTGTTTACTCCAGGTCTGTGAGGCAGATCTGAATTACACTGTCCTTTGGACTAGATGTTGCCGCAAACTTTGCCAATTAAAAAAAAAAAAAAAACTAATACAAAATAAACTCTTCCTTTCCTCCCTTCCTTCCTTTGCTTTGTTCACGCCGACTTTAAAGTTTCCGTTGAGAATGCATTATTGACCAAGCTCAATTTGACAGTACAGGACTCAGGTTTTCAAGGTCAGGAAAGGAGGAACTCAATCTATTGTTACTAATAGTGAAATACAAGGCTTGCCTTTCCATAAACACTCATGCATGTAGACATTCTCAAAATAAGAATTGAGAAGGAAGAATTGGTTATTTGTTTACTCCATTATAAATTTGATAATTGATCAGACACCTACAAATACTTTAGAAGATAAGCATTTTATTGTCATTTATTTTATATCTTTTTATTTGAGAGAAAGTCTTAAGCTGTTGCACCTGGTAGAGTGCTATGACATCACAGCTCACAGCAACCTCAAACTCTTGGGCTTTAGCCTTTCTCTTGCCTCAGCCTCCAGAGTAGCTGGGACTACAGGTGCCCACCACAATGCCCAGCTATTTTTTGGTTGTAGTTGTCATGGTTGTTTAGTGGACCCCGGCTGGATTTGAACTGGCCAGCTCCGGTGTATGTGGCTGGTGCCCTAGCCACTTGAGCTATAGGCACAGAGCCTTCATTATCATTTTAAATATTCAAAAATGATCAACAGAGTGGCCAATCGTTTTTCTAATGTCACATCATTTTATAAAGAAAACTAAGTTTCGGGGCAGTGCCTGTGGCTCAAAGGAGTACGGCGCCAGCCCCATACACCAGAGGTACTGGGTTCAAACCACACCCTGGCAAAAAAACGCAAAAAAAAAAAAAGCTAAGTTTATTTGACTCATAAGTCATAGTCTTTGTAATTAAACATGCTGTTGCAGGTAGCTCCTGTGGCTCAAAGGAGTTGAGCACCAGCCCCATATGCTGGAGGTGGCAGGTTCAAACACAGCCCAGCCAAAAAAAAAAAAAAAACAATGCTATTGCCAATAAATAAGTAAATAATAATCATGTAATATATTTACTTATAAAAACATGTTTGTTTTTATTGTTTTGTTGTAATTTTATCAGTTAAGATTCACTCTATCAACTTATACAAAATAAAAGACACACATGCAAAAAAATAAAAATTAAAAAACCAATTCCATACTTGAATGTCTGCATAAAACCAATAGCATTGATAATCAATTGTAAAGATTCTGTTGGATAATTTGAGAGTTATTCAACCATAGTATTTCCAGTTTGAAGAACAGATACAATTTAGGTAGAGATAGAACAAATGGGTGGGCGGGTAAACAGACAGACTGAATATATTGATAAGTAATGTTCTGTATGTTTCACTTCTCGTCTATAGTCCTTGAATTCTCCTGAGACTGAAAAAGAGGAAAGTACTGCTAGACTGTAATTGTCATTTTTTAATGTGTTAGTTATTATTTTATTTTACATAATGGTAATATACTAAGTGCATGTTTTGTCATTTCCATTAAATGTTTAATCGTAACTCTTTTCCACATTTGACATAGTTCTTATAAAATAATTTTTAATGGTTGCAAAACATTGCATCAGATTACAATTTAGCCATCCCTCTATTATTGAATGGTTAAGTTGATTCTAGACATTTTTATTTTAAATAATACTGCCTTCAATGGCATAAACATCATCATGGAGATCATGTTCTCACAGTTTGCATTCATTTCCTCAGACAGATTCCCAGAAGAGTGCCAGAGTCATTATAGCAGTTTTAAAACAATTAGAATGATAGACTTTGCAGCTAAAAATTGAGTTTAAAAAAGTGCATATTTTGGTATTGAAAGATTACATTTCTTACCTAGGAAAACCTAGGCTGGTTTTCCACAAATTTTACTAATATTTTTATCTTATTTACAACTTTTATGTACATAGAGGTCCAAGTAGTTATTTTTTAATATTATTGATATGCCAAATATTGGGATTCCCAAGATATTTGAGGAATATTAAGAGAAATGTAAAGATATATATATATATACATGCAATATTCCATCAAAGAGCTTAAAACAATGAACACAAATTTAGTTAGTATCCTCAAATAGATGCTATAGATATTGATCTTTGAAAAAAGAAAGTTAAAAAAACAAAAATATAAGAAATATCTCTTCAAATTTAAGATATTTGCTGTAATTAAGTATCAAATAAAAGTTTTACAAACCATAAAATTGATGTCATTTAATTAAAATAAAGTTTTATGTATTAAAATTGCGAGAAAATATTTGAGACAAAAATCAGTAATTAGAAAATTCAGTTGGGTCTGGTAGCGCACACCTATGATCCTAGGACTCTGGGAGGCTGAAGCAGGAAGATCTCCTGAAGTCAGGAGTTTTAGACCAGCCTGAGCAACAGCGAGACCTTCCTTCCACTACCAATAGAAAAATTAGCTGGGCAGTATACGAGCAGAAAATAAACTATTTGTTAGGTTCACAAAATTACTGACCTCATGAGAAAAGTAGTCATTACAACTAATGGTTGGTCCCTGCCAAGAGCAAACAGTGCTCTCTCCTCAAATTCTTGCTCAGTTTGAATGTATCAATGACTTGGCCTTTTTCTCTTCCTTAAAAGCAATGTGATTTCTCTTCTGGTTTCTTACATTAAACAATTGGGGATGCTCTACTTAGAGCAGGGGATAATACACAGGTAGACCAGAAGAACCCGTGTATTTGTATCAAAAAAATGCTTGCATGCCAGAGAAACAAAATAAGGGAGAATTGATAAAGTAGTGTTTTAAAAACAATATTAAGTATTTGAAGTAAAAAAATCTCTTGAACTTACCTATGAAGAAAGAGAACCCAAAGTGGCATTTATTATCATGTTTGTCCTGGCTTTTAGAAACCATATGTATAACAGAAAGTAATGAATGGAATGAAAAAACTCAGCATAGCACATCCTTGTATTATTTATTTTTTGATATAATCCATTAGACTAGAATATCTCATTTTATTCTGTCAGCTTTCATTGTTTGGAAAGGAAAATGGTTCCAGTGTAGCGACTGTTTCTATGTTTACATCAGTGTATGTTTACCTTCTTCATGTCTCTTTTACTTAAGAAATCACATTTCTTACTAGACCAAGACAAGTCGTATTTCTCTAAAAGGGTTTGCTCTTCAAAGTTTTGCATATTTTACAGAGAAATAAAATTTAAATCTGCCTCTTCAGAATAAGATATCAGATATAATTTTAAATACAATACACTGGTCGATGGCTGACTAAGGGCATTCCAGGCATACCTCATCCACTTAGAAGAGTCAGAACAGTGGGTGGACAATCAAAACTCAAATATATTATACAAATGGGACACGGAGTTCAACCGAAAAATGGCAGGAAATACTACAATCCAGGAAGGAGATGAAAAAGGTAGCATGCACCAGGAACCCCGAGTGAATGAATCCCTAGGGTGAATTCCTAGTATGAGGGATGGTGAGTGACTGTCCAGGTTTCCTCTGAAAATCATACAATCCAGGCCACAGGAGGGCACTTTGATCCTTTCAAGCTCCGATTCTGACTTGGGAAATGGCTGGAAGACAATGGGAAGGAACCGCTCCAGGGAGGAAAAAGGCTGTGGGTCCCACACATTTACTAAGACATCAATGGCTGCAGTAAGATGCCATTCGTGATCTCAGCTCTTAATACACTATGGAAGGTCATAAGAAGCAGTGGCACTAGTCCTAGATGGTACCAAAATTTAGGCTGCTGCTTGTAGAGCTAGGGTGTGAATGGGGGATGAGCTTTTGCAAACAAGACTCAGTAGCGAGCAATGTCTGGACTGCAGCATCTGGTCCTGAAAGAGAGCTGGGCCTGAGCAGGAGGAAACTTGCCACAGACCCTTGGTCAGGAGCTGGGCTGGGGCTCTAATAGCCCAAGGCTGAATTCTGGGCTAAGCACAGACTTACGGGTTTTATTGAACAGCTGTGTTAGCTGCGTAGCCTTTAAGGGAAAACAAGTCTCAATGGGAATGAGTATAAGAGGAAAATAAATCCCTCACGTACCTGACGTTACTGCCCATAGAAGAATCTCAATGCATTCATGTATAACTCTCAGCCAAGGCATTTTATCAGGGCTTGAAAGTCACTACATCACCATGTCAAGATTGGTGCCTGCACGTGCCAGTTGGGGAGCCCAAGTACAAGTTTGCCTGGTTTGATTCCACCCAGCTCATCCCACCCTGAGACAGAGTATGGGATCCGTGGTCCTGGAGGTTCCAAATACAAGTCACCACTTTCGTCATTCAGGCATTTCCCAGGGGACAAAGATGGGGCACAAACATCCTACCAATTCCACTACAGCTGGCTTTTACCAGCAATTACCAGTGAATGGCCTGGAGGTCAGCCCATACAGCCTGTTGTAACTACTGTCAACACAAGTGAATAGCACGTGGGCATGAGAAGAGCAACTCACCACCACTGCTAGTGCTGTCACTCATAACACACTGGTTTCCCAGGAGCAAAAGAGCCCACTCACCTGCCCAACACACTGCTACTGAAACCGGCATTGGAAAAAGTTACCTAGAGGCCCAAGAATCAGAGTTCCTAGAGCCACTCCACTGGTATCAGCAAACACTGCCCCAGGGCACAAGGACAGCCATGCTTAACTCACCACTATTACCACTGAATCCTGAAGAGAGGCCCATATGGCGTAGTTCCGGCACAACTTCACCATAGCCTCCACTAATAAATGCGTTCTAACCCATGGAGGAAACCATAGCTACCACTGATGCTATTTATAGTCAACAAACCACACAGTCTTTACTACTGCATGCACCCAAAAGCAAAGTCGAAGGCTATAACAAATCAATATAAGAGTCACATCTTCAGGAAAATGTATTCCTTTTATGAAAGGAAATTTAAAAATAAGAAGAAACACTATACCCTTTTTATAGAAATTAATGTAAAGACACAGGAAACTTACAAAATCAAAGTAATATGTTCCTCAAAGGAACAGAATAATTCTTTCCAAATGATTATCCCAACAGGACCAGAAAAGCATTTGATAAAATTCAGCAGCCCTAAATGATAAAAACACTCAGTAAACTAGGCAGAGAAGTAAAATACCTCAAATTAAGAATGGGTATAGGCTCGGCGCCTGTGGCTAAGCAGACTAAAGCGCCAGCCACATACACCTGAGCTGGCGGGTTCGAATCCAGTCTGGGCTCACCAAACAACAATGACAGCTGCAACCAAAAAATGGCCGGGCATTGTGGTGGGCACCTGTAGTCCCAGCTACTTGGGAGGTGGAGGCAAGAGTCTCGCTTCAGCCCAGGAATTGGAGGTTGCTGTGAGCTGTGATGTCACAGCACTCTATCCAGGGTGACAACTTGAGGCTCTGTCTCAAAAAAAAAAAAAAAAAAAAAAAAGAATGGCTATATATGACAAGAAAGATAAATATGCTTAGGGGAAAAAATTTAAAGCATCTTCTCTAAGAACCAGAATAACACAAGGCTGTCCAATTTCACACTCCCATTCAGCATAGTAGTAGAAATTGTAGCCAAAGGACTCAGGCATGAAAAAGAAAAAGGAGAAAGACATCCAAATTGCAAAACATAAAATATAATTATACCTCTTTGCTGATATCATATCTGAAAAATACCTAAACCACCAACAAATATTACATAAGGTGGTCATAAAATTCATGTGCAATTTTAAGTTGCACACTATTTAACTTGCACATGAACTTTATGGCCACACTGTGTTTGATAAATGAATTTAGTTAAGTTGCAGGATAAAAAATTAGCATAATAAGGAAATCAGTAGTTTTTCTATCTACCAATAATAATCTGAGAATGAAATCAAGAGGTCAATTCTACATTCAACAGCTACAAAAAAATAAAATTGCTAGGATGTGAAAGACCACCATAGGGAAAACTGAAAAACAGTGATGAAAGAAATGACAGATGACATAAACAAGTGAAAAAACATTCCATAATTATGCATCAGAAGAATTATCATTAAAATGACTGTACTGCCCAAAGCAATGTACAGATCCATGACATTTCTATCAAATTACCAATGTTGTTTTTCACAAATTAAAAAAACAATTCAAAAATTTATATGGAACAAAGAAAGAATCCAAATAACAAAAGCAAAAAGAACAAACTGGATGCCTGACCTTACCTGAGTTCACTTTATATTACATGGCTATAATACTATAACTCTAATGGTACAATAAAAATGAATAAAATATTGTACTCAAGGACTTGAATAGGGAGTCCAAAGAAATTAAGAACAAAGAGATATGCATAGGATGAGTAAAAGTCCTATGATCATATTGAATTGGAATTTTATTTTAATAATTAAATATTAATTTTAGGATAACTTTTTGTCTATAACTGGTTCTGTATATTAAAAGTCCACTTTTCAAATAATAAATGTATAAACTAACCTTTAGTTTAATAAGAATTATAGAATTTGAGATTTAATTTTTCAAAACATAATGGCCACTTGTTCACACAAAAATACTAATTTAATTATAGAAGCTCACCACTTCAATTCCTGTTATTCTAGTTTTTGTTTCTAATTTATGGCTTGATTTTCTCTGGAGAAATGATTTTATTTTATATTTTATGCTTTTTATAAATTTCTCTGGAGAAAATATTTTATTTTGTGTTTCAATTTATATTTTCTTTTATATTTTAATCTTTTTTTATCAATGCCTTTCACCTGAATGGCCATGCAAATATTCCATATCTCAACTTAAAATGCATGTTAAACCTATGTTTAATAGAAAATTCCTTCAGCCTTAATAATTTCCAAGTTAATGTGCTAGTAGTAATGGAATGCTAAAGCAATCAAAGACGAGATTTATGTAGATTAATGGATGTTTAAACCTAGAGAGTACCTAGGAGAATATTTACTCCAGAATTTTAATTTCACAAATGAGAAAACACAGGACTAGAAAGATTAACTAGCTTGTTGAAGTTCTTATAGCTCATTAGTGGTGAAGCTGGGTCTAGAATTCTCCACAGATTTAAAGTTTTGTTTTCCTTACTTTTTGCATTGATTTTGTACCCTATTCAGATTATTTGCATATCACTACTTCTAGCAGTATATCACATTCATTTTTTTCACAGTAAGTAGCACGAATCTAGGTGCAGAGTCAGGCTTTGTGAGGATTACAAACAAAGGGAAAACGAGCAACTGTCATCTGAACTCACTGAGAGAGCTCTCTTCTGCTCCTGGTGAGTGAAGGGTCCTCAAACTTAAGTTTCTTCAGCCTTGCAGGAAATCCTCTTTCAATGAAGGAAACTATCATCCTTTTCTCTTATCCGTTGCTTCCATCAGTACATTATGTTATTTGTTTTTCTTTTTTTTTTTGTTTTGTTTTGTTTTTTTGTTTTGTTGCTTTTTTTTGTTGCAGTTTGGCCGGGGCTGTTTTGATATATTGTCCCTCGGTATATGGGACCGGTGCCCTACCCAAGAGTCACAAGCGCTACCCAAAAATATAGTTTTAAATGTAGGAGTTCAAATAGAATTCAGAAGCAGCTTAAATAATAAGCTAACTTGTGTAATAAAAAGTCACAGGTTATCAGTTCAATGGTTTCTGAGAAGTATCAAGTTCCAAAAGTTGCTATAAACAAAATATTATAACTGCTAATATGTTACAATTGAACAGAATAATATAAGCTATTTTTACTTGATATTTTATCATTTAGACTTATTGTGAATTTTAAAGTTTGTAATAAAAGGAAAGAAGAAATGCAAAAATTAACTCATATTAATTTATGCCTGGGACGAGGGAAAAAATATAGGCAATAGTCATTTGTATTATTTTGTCAGACTATACTATTTAAAATTTTTAAAGGATACCAAAAATGTAGAATGATCAATAGTTACAAGTAATATACAAAAACACAATATATTGAACTTTATAAAGCTAAAAGAGAACACAATATTTATATATTCAAACATATTTGTGCAATCACATATATACAATCTTATGTGATAAATTTGATCAAAACCTTTTGAATTAGAAACATCAATGCACTTGATACACACATGGCACAGTACATTATGATCAATCCTTCCCATTGGTTGGAAAAACATTATAATTAGGACTCCATATATATTAAAAAAAAAAGTGATGCTACACCTTTACTCTTCTTTTGAATAGTCAAATTGATTTTTTAAATTTCTTTAATAGACTCCATTAAGAAAGGTTAACAATGAAAAAAGTGAAATAACAACTGACTGACATCATGGAAATACAAAAGATACCACTGAATACTATAAAAATCACTATGCCCATAGATTTGAAAACGTTGAGAAAATTCTTGGACAAATTCTTGGAGTCACATTACCTCCTTAGACTCAACCAGAAAGAAAAAAAAAAAAAAACTCATACTCTTTGGGGTGGACTACTACTAAAATTATGGTTTGAATCAGATAATGGAATCTCCAGATTTGGCTAAACCTAAAAGAAAATCTCTTGGTGTAAGGACCTCATTCTAATCAATATGATGATCTCATAGCATCCTTCTATAATCTCGTAACCCAGTGATAAGGTCAGAAGTGCTTGCAAAATATTTTTCTTCAGGCTAAATACCTTAAAGACCACTCATTTCACCCAAGGAAAGAACATTTATGTAAACAATTACACTAAATAATATACAGATTAAAGTAGCTGAATCTTTTTTAAAATCCACTCTTGAATCTGATATTCCGATTAGAGTTATTTAAATGTCAGCCAAACACTCTTCATTGCAGAAGCTCCTTCCCTGACTTTCATTTCAGATAAGGATAATTTACATATTAATCCATGGGTTTCTCCATGAAGACTGAAGCCAAAAGCACATGAAAGATGTATTACATATGCTGACCTGTTCTAGAATAAATTAGAGATGGTTTTTACAAATAAAACAACTTTCACTTGCACCTACTACATTCTGTAATGTTAAATATATAATAGATTCTCTCCCTATATGCTATTATAACACAAGAGAAATCCTTTTACATATACATTAAATTTATGGTCTTTTTTCAACAATAGCCCCATTATTTTTTTTCTCTGAAATAGTTTATCATTTTGTTGTATGGTCACTATAGTATGTTTATATTTCATAAAGTCTATGTTAATTTTAATGTAGGGACAGTTGAAATAAATACTGAGATATGTTTTTCCTGTTTTGCCTACAAGAAGTATTAGTGGTTGCATCTTCCATGAATCAGTGTAAATAAAACCATATTGATTATTCAACAACCTAAAGCAGCAACTTTATATACAATTTCAATAATTAACAACCATTAGAAATAAATGGAAAATGTCATTATAGGTAAAGTTTAAGAATATTAAGAATATGGAAGAATAGTAGGGAAAATAATGCAAAAAGAAATTAGACCCATGGAAATCCAATTTCCTTGTTCCTTCTGGACAAATCTAGCCCTTGACCTTACTTTTGACTCTCAGTATATGAAGTCATATTAAAATAATAGTTACCTTAAAAAATTGCTAAGCACTGAAAGCTCTTTTAGGCACTTTATATACTTCTCACTTAATCCTCACATTAATAGTCTGTTGAGGTTAATATTATTGTGATCACTATTTTACGAATAAGAAATGAAGACTCAAAGAGCTGAAGCAATTTATTCGCTCTTAAAGAGATTCTCAGAACTTCTTGCACTCTATTTCATGCCTTGGTAGTTACTTTTTAACTACTAGAATATTCAACTCGGGTTATAGTTTGAAACATCTCCAGGTAGATCAGCTACTCCCAGTTAATAAGAAAATTACTAAGGCTTTTTAACTGAAAGATGTACATCAAACCACAATGAAAAAAAAGCAGGAATCTGTAAAAGAACTTTCAGAAACTTGTGAATAGTTATTTTCAACTTCTGCAGTTACTTAATTTTTTATTTCTATTTGTTTCAGTTTAATTAAGCACATTTGCGTAGCTATAGCAGGGCTGGAATTCTTTAAATGAACATGTTCTACTCTGTTGCCTCTTAAAACTGCATTTCTTTTTTTTTTTTTTTAATAATTTTATTGAATCATAATTATGTACATTGGTGCAATCACAGGGCACGATTCATATACATTCAGAAATATTTTGATCATACTGTTACAGATATCCTTCATGGCATTTCCTTGATCA
>CAUYON010099999.1:0-33601 GCA_963573935.1 Arctocebus calabarensis
CTGAGGAGAGATTTAGGGGTTTGAGAAATCAGCAGAAGCCTCTAGTCTCCACCTTGTACAGCTGTATCAGCATTGTGATTAACATCTCATACCCCAGAAGATCACCTGTTGCCCAGACAATATTCAGCAAGATATATATACCGCTTCGCTTTTGGTTGTGTTTTTCGTTTTTGTTTTTTGTTTGTTTTTTTAATTTCAACCTTTTCCCTATAGATTTTTCTTTTCTTTTCTTTCTTCATTTTTCTAGTCTAAATATAATTTTCCATTATTTGCCTTTTCAACAACTCAAACTTCATTTTTGCTAGTGTTTCTACCCCTATTCTTTGGTTTTGCCCCCAACTTTATCCCGTAAAGTTTTCTGTTTGCTTGTTTTGGTTTGATTTATAACATTTTTGTCTTTCCTCTCTACTTGGTGGAGGTGGGGTACTATGTCCAAACAAGCTAACAAAGAGTTGCTGACCTCAAAGGAACCACCCAACCTGGCACCCTCACAGGTTGGAGGGTTTTGAGGTTGGTTCAAAGTATCCTACTATACGCCTATATTGCTCCTGTCTCCCTCTTTCTGTGCCTCTCTTCTTTTTGTCAATATTCCCTTTTACTCACCCCCTCCCCTTTCTCTTTTTTCTTTCTTTTTTCCCTTCTTGCTCTTCAGTCTTCTCATCCTTCTTGTTCTGTACCAAAGGGACTCATCAAAACCCTAGTGCAGAGGTATGGCAACTTAAAGAGCAAGAGGAAGTGAAATGAAAATTAGAGCAGATTAAAGAAATCACTCATTGAGGAAGAATCAGCATAAAAATTCTGGCACCATTAAAAACCAGTCCAGAGTGACACCCCCCTCCCCAAGGGACCGTGAGGTAGCTACTGCAGAGGATTCCACCTATAAAGAAATGCTAGAAATGACAGAAAGGGAATTTAGAATACACATGATGAAAACAATGAAGGAAATGGTGGAAATAATGAAGGAAACTACTGATTAAAGTGGAAAATAACCAAAAGGAAATCCAAAAACAGAATCAAATAAGAGATGAATAATATGAAGAATATAGAAAAAATATAGCCAAGCTGAAGAAACTGAAGCAGTCAATTAGGGAACTTAAAGATGCAATAGAAAGTATCAACAACAGATTAGATCATGCAGAAGAAAGAATCTTGGAGGTAGAGGACAAAGCTCTTGAGTTAACTCAGACAGTTAAAGAGGCAGAAAAGAAGAGAAAGAAAGCCGAACGTTCACTGACAGAATTATGGGACTTTATGAAGTGTTCAAACATATGAGTTATAGGTATCCCAGAAGGAGATGAAGAATGCCCCAGGGGAATGAAAGCCATACTAGAGAATATTATAAATGAAAATTTCCCAAATATCACCAAAGATTCTGACACACTCCTTTCAGAGGGATATTGAACTCCAGGTCTCCTCAACTCTAACCAAGCTTCTCCAAGACACATTGTAATGAACCCGTCCAAAGTCAAGACAAAAGAAAAGATTCTTTAAGCTTCCAGGAGTAAGCGCCAGTTGACCTACAGGGGAAAATCCATCAGGGTGACTGCAGACTTCTCTAATGAAACTTTCCAGGCAAGAAGACAATGGTCATCTACCTTTAATCTACTTAAACAGAACAATCTCCAGCCCAGAATTCTGTTTTTTGTTTTTTTTTTTTTTGAGACAGAGCCTCAAGCTGTCACCCTGGATAGAGTGCCATGGCATCACAGCTCACAGCAACTTCCAACTCCTGGGCTCAAGCAAGTCTCCTGCCTCTGCCTCCCAAGTAGCTGGGACTACAGGCACCCGCAATAAAGTCTGGCCTTTTTTTGGTTGCAGCCATCATTATTGTTTGGCAGGCCTGGGCTGGATTCAAACCCGCCAGCTCAGGTGTATGTGACTGGCGCTTTAGCCCGTTGAGCCACAGGCGCTGAGCCATCCAGCCCAGAATTATATATCCTGCTAAGCTAAGCTTTAAAATGGACAGAGAAATCAAATCATTTACTGATATACAAACACTGAGGAAATTCACCACAAGACCAGCTCTATAGGAAATACTTCAACCTGTCCTACACACTAACTATCACAATGGATCAACAGTAAATTAAGAAATCAGAAATTAAAGGCCAGAACCTAACTTCCCCACTGATGCAAAAGATAAAACTAAGTAATGGACTCTCACAAAATAAGATGAATAGAACACTACCACACTTACAATTATCTCAATAAAAGTTAATGGCTTGAATTCCCCATTGAAGAGGAATAGATTGACTGACTGGATTAAAAAACACAAGCCATCCATTTTCTGTCTGCAGGAAACGCACCTAGCTTCAAAAGACAAATTAAAACTACAAGTTAAGGGTTGGAAGACAATTTTTCAGGCAAACGGAATTCAGAAAAAAAGAGGAGTTACAATAAAGTCAAAAAAGACAAAGATGGTCACTTCATATTGGTCAAGGGAAAAATACAGCAAGAAGACATTTCAATTCTAAATATATATGCACCCAATTTAAATGTTCCCAGATTCTTGAAATGGATCTTACTCAGTCTGAGCAATATGATGATATCCTATAATACCATAATACAGGGGACTTTAACACTCCTCTTACAGAACTGGACAGATCCTCTAAACAGAAATTAAAGAAAGATATGAAGGACTTAAATGAGACCCTAGAACATTGATAGATGCATATAGAACACTGCATCCCAAAGATAAAGAATATACATTCTTCTCATCGCTCCATGGAACATTCTCCAAAATTGATATCCTAGGACACAAAACAAATCTCAACAGAATGAAAAGAATTGAAATTTTACCTTGCATTTTCTCAGACCACAAGGCACTAAAGGTGGAACTCAACTCCAACAAAAACCTTCAACCCCACACAAAGCCATGGAAATTAAACAGCCTTCTGTTGAATTATAGTTGGGTGCAGGAAGAAATAAAACAGGAAATCATTAACTTCCTTGAGCATAATGGTAAAGAAGACACAAGCTACCAAAACATGTGTGATACTGAAAAAGCAGTTTTCAGAGAAAAATTTAACACTTTAGATGCCTACATTCAAAAAACAGAAAGAGAGCGCATCAACAGACTCACAAGCCATCATATGGAATTGGAAAAAGAAGAACAATCTAAGCTTAAACCCAGCCAAAGAAAATAAATATCCAAAATTAAATCAGAGATCAATGAAATTAAAAACAAAAGAATCACTATGAAAATCAAAGAAACAAGGAGTTGATTTTTTAAAAAAATAAATAAAATAGATAAACCTTTGACCAGACTATCTAGAAATAGAAAAGTAAAATCTCTAGTAACTTCAATAAGAAATGATAAAGGGAAAAATAACAACTGACGTCACAGAGATACAAAAGATCATCTTTGAATACTACCAGAAACTCTATGCCCAGAAATTTGACAATGTGAAAGAAATGGATCAATATTTGGAATCACACCCTCTCCCTAGACTGAGCCAGGAAGAAATAGAGCTCCTGAACAGACCAATTTTAAGCACTGAGATTACAGAAACAATAAAAAATCTCCCAACAACAAAAAAAATGCCCTGGTCTGGATGGCTTCACCAGAATTCTATCAAACCTTCAAGGAAGAGCTTATTCGCATACTGCAGAAATTATTCCAAAATATTGGAGAGGAAGAAATCTTCCCCAACACATTCTATGAAGCAAACATCACCCTGATAACAAAATAAGGAAAAGACTCAACTAAAAAGGATAATTTCAGACTAATTTCACTCCAGAATATAGAAGCAAAAATTCTCAACAAAATCCTAGCCAATAGATTACAGCTTATTATTAAAAAAGCCATACATCATGATCAAGTAGGTTTCATCCCAGGGATGCAAGGCTGGTTTAACATACGCAAGTCCATAAATGTTATCCACTGTATTAACAGAAGCAAAAACAAAGACCATATGATCCTCTCAATAGATGCAGAAAAAGCATTAGATAAAAATCCAGCGACCTTTTCTAATTACAATACTGAAGAGTATAGGCATACATGGCACATTTCTGAAACTGATTGAAGCTATCTATGACAAACCCACAACAAATATTTTACTGAATGGAGTAAAGTTGAAGCTTTTTCTCTTAGAACTGGAACCAGACAAGATTGTCCTCTGTCACCATTACTATTCAACATAGTGCTAGAAGTAATAGCCAATACAATTAGGCAAGACTAGGAAATAAAGGGCATTCAAATGGGAGCAGAGAAGGTCAAACTCTCCCTCTTTGCTGACAATATGATCTTATACTTAGAGAGCCCCAAAGACTCAAGTACAAGATTCCCGGAAGTCATCAAAAAATACAGTAATGTCTCAGGATATAAAATCAATGTCCACAAGTCAGTAGTCTTTGTATACACCAATAACAGTCAAGATGAGATGCTAATTAAGGACACAACTCCCTTCACTATAGCTTCAAAGAAAATGAAATAATTAGGAATATACCTAACAAAGGAGGTGAAGGACCTCTATAAAGAAAATTGTGAAATCCTCAGATTGGAAATAGCAGAGGATATTAACAAATGGAATAACATACCATGCTCATGGCTGGGAAGAATCAACATTGTTAAAATGTCTGTATTTCCCAAAGCAATGTACCAATGCAAGGCCTCCCTCTTAAGATACCAACATCATACTTTCAAGATTTGAAGAAAATGATTCTGAGTTTTGTATGGAACCAGAAAAAAACCCGTATAGCTAAGGCAGTTCTTAGTAATAAGAACAAAGCTGGGGGCATCACCATACCAGATTTTAGGCTGTACTACATAGTGGTCAAGACCAGCATAGTATTAGCACAAAAATAGAGACATAAACATTTGGAATGGAACAGAAAACCAGGAAGTGAAACTAACATCTTACAATCACCTAATCTTCAATAAACCAAACAAGAACATACCTTGGGAAAAAGACTCCCTATTCAATAAATGGTGCTGGGAGAACTGGATATCCACATGTAAAAGACTGAAACTGAACCCACACTTTTCTCCACTCACAAAAATTGATTCCAGATGGATAAAGGACTTAAATTTAAGGCGTGAAACTATAAAATTCCTCAAAGAAAGCATAGGAAAAACACTGGAAGATACCAGCCTGGGGAAAGACTTCATGAAGAAGACTGCCATGGCAATTGCAATGACAACAAAAATAAACAAATGAAACTTAATGAAACTGAAATGCTTCTGCACAGCTAAGGAGACAACAACCAAGGCAAATAGACAACCTACACAATGGGAAAGGATATTTGCATATTTTGAATCAGACAAAAGCTTGATAATTAGGATTTATAGAGAGCTCAAATTAATCCACATGAAAAAAGCCAACAATCCCATATATCAATGGGCAAGAGACATGAATAGAATCTTCTCTAAAGAAGACTGACGAGCCACACCTTTTGGGGGCAAAACACGATTATAAGAGGGACTTTACCAAACAAATGCAACCAGTGTAATATGGTTTCTAGTTCCCTCAATGAATCCCCAACAATAAAAAAAAAAAAAAAGAAGAAGACAGACGAATGGCTAACAGACATGAAAAAATGCTCATCATCCCTAATTATCAGAGAAATGCAAATCAAAACCACCCTGAGATACCGTCTAACCCCAGTGAGAATGGCCCACATCACAAAATCTCAAAACTGCAGATTGTGGTGTGGATGTGGAGAGAAGGGAACACTTTTACACTGCTGGTGGGACTACAAACTGATACAAACTTTTTGGAAGGAATTATGGAGAACCCTGAAAGAACTCAAGCTAAACCTTCCATTTGATCCTGCAGTCCCATTACTGAGCATCTATCCAGAAGGAAAAAGAACCTTTTATCATAAGGACACTTACACAAGACTGTTTATTGCAGCTCAATTTACAATCGCCAAAATGTGGAAACAGCCTAAATACCCACCAACCCAGGAATGGATTAACAAGTTGCAGTATATGTACACTATGGAATATTATTTAGCCATTTAAAAGAGTGGAGATTTACAGCCTTTGTATTAACCTGGATAGAAGTGGAACACATTATTCTTAGGAAAGCATCACAAGAATGGAGAAGCATGAATCCCATATGCTCTATTTTGATATGAGGACAACTAATGACAATTAATGACATGGTGGGGGTGGAGGAAGAGGAGAGCAGAGAGAGAAAGAGGGCTGGAGGGGTGGGGAAAGGAAGAGCAGAGAGAGGGAAGGAGTGAGGGGGTGGGGTCTTGGTGTGTGCCACATCTTTTGGGGGCAAAACAAGATTTTAAGAGGGACTTTACCTAACAAATGCAATCAGTTAACTTGGTTTCTTGTACCCTTGATGAATCCCCAACAATAAAAATAAAATAAACATAAATAAAATATGCCCAATGTCATTTGTTATTGAGGAATTAAGATTAGAATAAAAATGAGGAAGTATTACATATCTAATAACATGGCTAAAAACCAAAAGTGGAAGGAAATTTTTTTTTTAACTCTTGAAAATGTCAAATGCTGGCTCAGCGCCTGTGGCTCAAAGGGCTAAGGCGCCAGCCACATACACCTAAGCTGGTGGGTTCGAATCCAGCCCGGGCCCACCAAATAACAATGACAGCTGCAACCAAAAAATGGCTGGGTGTTGTAGCGGGTGCCTTTAGACCCAGCTACTTGAGAGGCGGAGGTAGGAGACTTGCTTCAGCCCAGGAATTGGAGGTTGCTGTGAGCTGTGATGCCACAGTGCTCTATCCAGGGTGACAGCTTGAGGCTCTGTCCCAAAAAAAAAAAAAGAAAAAAAAAAGAAAGAAAAAAAAAAAGAAAATGTCAAATGCTAACAGGAATATGAAGTAATTGCAATTCTTATCTACTGCCAGCGAGTGTACAAATGGTACATCATCAATGGTGAAGAGTTTAGCAGTTTCATATAAATTTAAACTTACACATAGCAGATAACCAAACACCTGTCTCCTAGGTATTTTCCAAAGAGAAATAAAAACTTTTGTTCACGCACAGAAACCTCTATGTACATATTTACAGCAGCTTTATTTTATAGTTACCAAAACTTGGAAATAAAATTAATATCCATCAATTGTTAAATGTATATAAAATGGGAATCTATGAAAACAATAGAGTAACTGTCAAAAATTAAAAGGAACAAAGTATTGATTCAAAGATATTATGCCAAGTGAATGAATGTAGAATTTAAAAGCTATGTTTTACATGATTCCTCTTATATGACATTCTGTAAAAAGTAGGGATGGAGAAGTGATCAGCATTTTTTCAGAGATTAAGTGTGGAGGGATGATTGACTACTAAGGGACAGTAGAGGGACTATTTTGGGTAACAGCACTCTTCGGGATCTTGAAGAGGGGGCATGTTTAGAATTTCGTATGATAAAGAGTGACATTGACAGTGTCTGAAGTTAAAATACACTAAAACATTTAAAAACACAAAATGCCACTACACTCTCACTAGAACTAATAAAATACAAAGATTGATAATATCAAGTGTTGAGGAGGGTTTGGAATTCTAGGCATGGCTGAGAGGAGTAGTAAGAATCAAAACCATGTGGACAGCAGTTTGGCAATTCCTGCTAACGCTAAACATATGGGTGGTCTTTCATCTAACAATTCCTTTTCTTGTGTATATTTATAAGGACAAAAATATGTCTATAAAAAGACTTATATCTGAATACCTGTAGGAAAAACGGGAAAATGCCTATCAATAGATGAATAGACAGAAGGTGCATTGTATACGCATCTATAGCAACATACAATGCTACTACTTAGCAACAATGTGAACTCCAGGCACAGGGATGGAGGAGGAGCTGCGTTATGCCTCCCCCAGCTTCCCTGGGATGGGTCCTTCAGGAGGGCACCTCCTGCTACCACCCAGAAATCAGGACCCAGTGAGGAAGCAACAGGAGCATTGGTCTGAACCAGCAGATCGACATCCTCTATGGGAAGAGAACCTAAAGGCTGATTCTTGGAGTTTTTAATACCCTATAAGAAGCTGTTTTCACAAGATGGCGCCAAAGCCTAGAAGGAAGCTCCTGCCCCTCCCAAAGCCAAAGCCAAAGCAAAGGCATTGAAGGCCAAGAAGGCAGTGCTAAAAGGCATCCACAGCCACAAAAAATAGAAGATGTGTACATCACCCACCTTCTGGCCCCCGAAGACCCTGAGGCTCCGGAGGCAGCCCAAATACCCTCAGAAGAGTGCCCCCAAGAGAAACAAGCTTGACACTATGCCGTCATCAAATTCTCCCTGACCACTGAGTCTACCATGAAGAAGATAGAAGACAACAACACAATTGTGTTCATTGTGGATGTCAAAGCCGACAAGCACCAGATCAAACAGGCTGTGAAGAAGCTTTATGACATTGATATGGCCAAGGTCAACACCCTGATCAGGCCTGATGGTGAGAAGAAGGCATATGTTCGACTGGCTCCTGATTATGATGCTTTGGATGTTGCCAACAAAATTGGGATCATCTAAACCAAGTCCAGCTGGCCAATTTTAAATATATAACTTTTCACGGTTAAAAAAAAAAAAATACCCTATATGAAATAAATTTATCAACTGTATGTGAGTTTTCTGCTATAATGACATTACCTTAGACTTTGTAATCTGAGAGACCTGGAAACAAAACTATGCTCTCTCACTTGCTAAGAGCATGACACCAGGTAAGCTACTTTACCCTCTGTCTCTCATTTCCTGCTTTGTAAAGTGGGTGCACCGGTCTCCTACTTAGATTTCTGCCTCCTTTGTGTCCTGCTACAGATAAAAATCTCATAATAATAGCATTCTTGGCATTTTCTAAAACTCAGAGCCGACCATAGTAAAGTTAAGCTGACCACAGCCTTATCTCCTGAATCCAAGCTTCTCAGCATAAAATTCTAAGTGTGAGAAGGGCAATTTGTAAAGGGCCAGAGAGTAAATATTTTAGGGCTTATAAGAAATAGGGTCTCTGTTGCACCTTTGCAATGTTGCTGTTGCAGTGCAAAAGCAGCCATACATAATGTGCAGATGAATTATATAGTTGTGTTCTAATAAATGTTAATCTCTAAAACAGGCAACCCATGAGTTGTGATACGTGGAGTTCTAATCTAAGTTGCTCTGAATCCCACCTACTCTACTCCTCCATGGCCACATCTGACCCCATTTTCTGTGGATCCCATTCTGATTCTTCCCTTTCTGTCCATTTTCTAAGAAGGCTCATCCACAGGTCCTCATTAGACTAATACCATCTTGTCCTTCAAAATGAGCTCCAAAGTGGATGTCTAGGTTCAGATGGCAGAGGGAGACACAGGCTCATAATATTCCTGCTTGAAGCCCTGATTAAATAAAGGAAATCAGTTCAAACAAAAACTGATTCACCAGCACCCCAAAATTCACCAGGAGTACCCAGGCCATTACAGGGGTGAAAGCATTAAGTCATAAGTTCAAAGTGTCTTTAAATAAACAAATGGAAGATTCTGGTGTTGCTAAAAAACATGCCTGATGCCTAAATCCAAATTCCTTATCCACAGAAAATACAGCTGAGATAGACTTTCATCTATGATAATGGAAGGTGGGTGATATGGATCAACCTGTCTGCTGAAATCTTAAATACTAACTGTTAGAGTTCTGGTCCAGACAAGATGGTATAGATCCATGTTTTTCACTGCTAGTCTCCTCTAAGCACAGCCATAAACTCTGTAAATGGCTCAAGAGAAAATCAAAGGAGAACTCTGAACAATGATTAGGAGAAGGCCAACTGGTTTAGAACCCCAGGACTGGAGAAACAGCACAGAGGCCAGGCATCTTGCATTTCTCCCCACCTACCTACCACCCACTGTGGAGGAACAACCAGACCCACCATTTCCCAGTCACTGACTCAGCAACAGACGGCAGGTAACCTCATTAGGCTCATTCCTTCCCTGGGTGGAAGGGGAGCTCCTCTGAGAGCATCAGGGGAGTCTCATATCACTGGAAGAAGAGATCAGTTAGAGCCAGAAATAAGTGGCATGAGGTTCTGCCCTTCCCTTTTAGGCCTGAGAATCTCTTCTGTTCAGAGACACTAAAGCCAATGCACAGAACTGGAGAAAGGGACCCAGTCACACAGGCTACATCCCTGACCCTCAGTCTGCTCTTTGTCAAAGGTGAAGTCTAGCCCCTAACTTCAATTTTTATTTTTCTGTGATGCTGTTATGAAGCAAGATAGGTAAAGAAACACTATAGAAACCAGTAAACAGAGCAGCTTAGCAAGGACATTCTCCTTCCCTGTGGCTCAGCCAGCTGGGGCAGACAGAAAGTGTGCACAGGAGGGACATTGTGAGTGGACAGGAGGAGGGGGCAAGGAGCAGGAGAGAGAAGCCCAGCCACTCACTATTGTTTTCTGTTGCTGCCCTGACGTCATCCATCCCTCCCAAGCAGACCTGAACACATCCCACTCTTTGTTCTCCTGGGCTAGGACTGGGACCAGGAACCTTTGAGGTCTTCTACAGAGTTGGGAGGTATTTGAGCTCAAATCACACACAGAAACAGCTCTCCTGCTTGGGTCTTTCCAGAGCTGGAGCCAGGGTGTGTCCTAACAGGTGGAGCATCTTCTCTGGGGGTTGGGGTATAACATTGATCAAACTCCAGTGCAGAGGGGGCCTGAGCCCAAGAAAGGTTCTGGTGGCATCCTAGGTCAGTGCAGCTGGTCAGGGAAGTCTAAGACAGGGAGTGTATCCATTTTCATACTCGGGCTCTTGGCCCACTATGGGTATTAACTAGGAATTGGGGCAGTTCTGGGGTAAAGACAGGGCACAGAGGTATCGCCAGTTACTAGATGGGACTAACAAAGCCAGCTTAGACCGTCATTAGTAAGAAATCATTAATCACTCAAAGAGGGATCCTCACAGCATTTCACAGCTATTTCAAGATCTTGGGGGAAATGTGGTTTCCTTTTAATGTACAGGGCTGCCCTGCCCTGTGCCCCCATAACTTCAAGGTTGCTGGGGTTTTTTTATTTTTATTTTTATTTTTTTTGAGACAGAGCCTCAAGCTGTCACCCTGGATAGAGTACTGTGGCATCACAGCTCACAGCAACCTCCAATTCCTGGACTCAAGCAAGTCTCCCGCCTCTGCCTCCCAAGTAGCTGGGACTACAGGCGCCCGCCACAACGCCCGGCCATTTTTTGGTTGCAGCTGCCATTGTTGTTTGGTGGGCCTGGGCTGGATTCGAACCCGCCAGCTCAGGTGTACGTGGCTGGCACCTTAGCCCGATGAGCCACAGGCACCGAGCCAAGGTTGCTGTTTTTATTTCTACATCTGAGTTGATTTTCCCTTTTTCAGTCTGGGACAAGTATTTCCTCTTTCTATGTTTTCTCACATTTCAGTGTGGAGACTTCTAGTGTCTTGCTCTTTGATCTCAACCCCTTCAAGCTCCTATCTCCATTTCTGCCCAGATACTTCCTGTAGTTTCTTCTCCAGCCCAGGCTGTCCTGGGCCCTACAGTTGCAAAGTGGCAGGAAGTCTGGGTCTTGTTGATAAGGCCCTGAGACCTAGAACAGGAACCTCATGCCTTAGGTGTGCCTCACCCTCCTCAAGGCCACCCACATCCTCCTCACCTTTGGTCTCTCCAGGGTCTACTATACCAGATGACCAGTCTTCTGACAGTGCAATACCATTCAGCCATTAAAGGGAGAGTAAGTATTGAAAGATGCTACAACATGGATGAACCTCTTGAACATCACACAAAGACCTACTAGATACTTGGGATCACACAGATCTGGCAGATATTTGGGTGAGCACAAATTAGTCTCCAATAGTTGAAATCCAGGGAAAAGGGGACAAGGACAGGTCATAGTTCTGAGAAGGCAGACTGAGGTCTGTTCTCCAAGCACCATGCAGTCAGGCCAAGGACACTGGACTACATCCTTCATTCTGTCACATAAAAAACTTAGCTTCATTAAATAAGGAAAGATTTTATTCAACAGAATTATTGCAATAATCAATTATTGAATTTATTGAGAGGAGGAGTATTGCAGGAGAGGAAGGAGAATTACTGCAACAGGTGGAGGGAGACTGTTGTAATAGGGGATAGAGGATCCCTGTTTGCCACAGAACAACAACAAATAATAAAACCCTGAGCTTCTATTCTGGGACAATCAAACCACAAACAAAAATACAATTGAGTAGCAAAGGGTGTTTTGAAAGTGTGTAACGGGTTAAAAAGTGTAATGGGTAATGTGTGAGGAAAAACAAACAGGGTTAATTAAACAAGAGGAACAGAGTTATCAGGGGAGGAGAGCAGCCTGGTTCATTAGCACAGTCAAGAAAGGACTCACTTGGAACAAAATTGGCGCCCAAACTTCCCTGGTACCGCCCACCGTCTCTGATTTGCTCAAACACACCCCGGATACAAAGAGGGGCGGGACTTGCCCGCTTGGCTCCTGATTGGTTCTGGTGGATGCGAATCAGCTCCCAGACGTGCTTGCCCAGGGCGGTGAAGGTCCATCTGCCTCACTGATTGGCTAAAGAATACAGCTGTGCAGCCGTTGATCACTTTTAATCCCTTCCCAGTGTTCTGAAACTAGCCCTTACGGAACCGAATAGATCTCCGAGGCAAACTGGCACCGCCGAGGGTTACAGACTGGCGCCCTCACGCTGCCTTCACCGTGCCAGAGACTGAAGATCACTGGTCGCCCAGGATCGCGCCTGGGCCTGGCTAGTTGGCGTCTTTGGCAGTTGTCGGGTGCGTGGCTTTCGTTGGAACTTGGACAACTGAGCTTTCTGTCAGCGTCAGTCTGCGTATCCTTGAGCCGCGAGGCAGCCTCTGGTCGGTTAGGCCGCCACAGGGGACTCTCAGGCCTGTGAGGCTCCCGCGAGTCCCTTGGCGGGACAGAGGCCAATTCTGGATCAATCAGAGGGTAAGACTGGGGACTAGCCAGTTAGATCGTCGGGAGCCCTTTTCTCAGTTCAGTCAGTCAGTCACTACCACGCCAGTCACCGGTCAGTACAGTGTCTTCCGTCCAGCAGTAAGGCAGCCAGGCTGTCTGTCGGCTAAAGATCAGATGAGTGGCCCTTCTGAGTCAACCGTTAGTCTCCGTGTAAATCACTTAGTTAGATAACCCACCCCCTTCATAGCCTGGCCTCTTCTGCTAATTAGGCTCCAATTCTCTCAGTTTAGCTCCCCCCCCATAAAGCACTCAGTCCGCACAGTTATCCCACACGTGCCCATTAATCATAACAGTTGTCATCTGTTTCCCTAGAAAATTTGTCTTCCATTAGAGTAAGTAGGTCAGTAATTCATAAGTCAGTCTTTCCCTTAGAAAATTAGGGACACGTTTGCACTACATCCACCTATGGAAATACACAGTTGGAAGTGTGCTGAGAACCAAGAGTATCCTGGAGCCCTTCACACAAAAGACAAAGAAAAAATTGAGTGATGGTCCAAGAAAATTATAAATGGATGCATGAGAAGTCATCCATGTATATTCCAAAGCCTGGCAGAGAGAAGCAAGAAGAAATAAGAATTTTTTAACTCGACCAATCTTTATATCTCCAGCAATAAGACCCACTTGTGTTACAGATGACAAAAGGAAATCAGAAAGGGGAAAATACTTGATCAAGGTTGTTCTGTGATTTACTGGCAAAGTCTGAGCCAGGACCCAAACAAGGCCCCAACAAGAGGTTTTTTTGTTTGTTTTTTGTTTTTTTTTTTTTTGAGACAGAGCCCTGGATAGCGTGCTGTGGCATCACAGCTCACAGCAACCTCCAATTCCTGGCCTCAAGCAAGTCTCTTGCCTCTGCCTCCCAAGTAGCTGGGCCTACAGGTGCCCGCCACAACGCCCTGGCCATTTTTTGTTTGCAGCCATCATTGTTGTTTGGCGGGCCCAGGCTGGATTCGAACCCGCCAGCTCAGGTGTACATGGCGCCTGTTGAGCCTGTTTAGCCTGTTGAGCCACAGGTGCTAAGCCAAGAGGTTTTAAATTAGAGAAAGGGAATGAAAAAAAAAAAGGCAGTGCAAAAAGGGAGTCATTATGCAGTGTGAAAGAGAAAAGCACTTCATGGCCTGTAGGTCTGGGCAGCATCTTTATATATGAGAAGGAAAAGGGGCCATCAGTTTTGACCTGTGGAGGTTAAGGGCTAGGGCAGAGAGACCCCACAAAGGTGTCCTGTAAAGCATGCTGAAATACGGAATAAGAAAGGAAAGGGCTAGTTCTAGAACACTGGGAAGGGATTAGAGGTGGTCAAGAGTGTTTGCAAATCAAATGCTGACAGGAGTTAAGCAGGTAATTTAATAAATAGTAACAAATAGTACTCCATAAATGTATGCAGTTATGATTTAATAAAAATTAAGTTAAAAAATAGTAACAAATATTTTCAGGTGCTTATCATATATGAGATTCTGGTCTATGAATTCATTTAATCCTAACAATAACCCTATAAGATGGGTCCTGTTAGTATCTGTTTTACACATGAGCAAACGTGCCTAGGGAGAAGTGAAGTAAATTTAACATTATAATACAACTAACTTTCATATCCAGGTGATTCATCTTGAAATTGTTTTTTTTTAGAGTCAGAGCCTCACTTTATCACCCTTGGTAGAGTGCCATGGCGGCACAACTCACAGCAACCTCCTACTCCTGGGCTTAGGCAATTCTCTTGCCTGAGCCTCCTGAGTAGCTTGAACTACAGGCACCCGCCACAATGTCGAGCTATTTTTTTGTTGTTGTTGCAGTTTGCCCAGGGCCAGGTTAAAACCTGCCACCCTCGGTATATGTGGCCGGTGCTCCACCCACTGAGCCACAGGCTGCCCATCTTGAACTTTTTTTTTAAAGAAAGAGAGAAGCTGGATGTTTTGGATTTTTTTGTGGAATATCTCAATGTTAAATGTCATCCCATTAAAAAGTTAACTTAAAAAAGTAAGCATGTAGTAGGCCAAACACAACCTATTTATGGGTGAAATCCAGCAAGGCTACCACAAGTTAATGGTTTCTGATGCAGGCTGACAGTGAGGGAAGTGACTTACCTAGTAATAAAATCACTTAGTAAGTGTAGGTGGTAAAGATTAGCTCTTCTTACTTCTGGTCAACTTCCAGGAAGAATCTAAGTATATACTATGTATCACATCAGATCATAACTGAAGTTACCTGTAACTCATATGGCTGTACAATTTACAACTCTTTTCCTGCATATCTTAACAACCTTGTGTAGTAAAGAATGGACTTGACTTTTTAAGGCAAGATGGAATCATGGAAAAGACTACATTTGAAGTCCAAGGTTGAGTTTGAAATCTGTCAGCCTAAGGGCCATGAACCTTTGGACCAGTCACAGTATTTCTCAGGGTCTGTGCCTTCCTCTTTGAAGTAGTGATAATGAGATCTGTTTCACAGGGTTGTCGAGGGGATTAAGTGAGATAAAAGTAGGCACCAGTCATAGCAGCATGATTCACAATTGAGTTATAATAGGCAGAGTGGAAACAACTCAGATGTCCACCAGTTCATAAAGGGATAAACAAAATATTGTATTTCCATACAATGGAATATTGATCAATGATAAAAATTAATAAGTACTGATAGGTGATACAACATGATTACCCTTGAAAACATGCTAAGTGAAAGAAGCCACACACAAAAAGCAACATACTGTATCATTTCATTTATATAAAATATCCAGAATAAGCAAATTCATACTTACACAAAGTAGATTAGTGGTTGCCTAGGACTTGAGGGTGGGGGTTGGGGTTAGGGGAAATGAGGAGTGCATATTAATGGATCTGGATTTTAGGGGGGAGGGAATGATGGAAATGCTCTGGATTTAGATAATGGTGATGGTTGCTTATCTTTATGAAAATGCCAAGAAGGCCTGAATTACATATTTTAAAATGATTATATAGTACACGAATTATATCTTAATAAAAAGATTATCGTAAAAGATAGTTACCAGTAGAACCATGGCTAAATGAAAACCAAAAATTCTGGGGGAAACTGGACACTTACTTCATACCATATACAAAAATCAACTCAAAATGGATTGAAGATATGAATATAAGACTTGAGACTATAAAACTGTTAAAAGAAACATAAAGAAAAAGCTTCTTCTTGACATTGGTCTGAACAATGTTTTGGAGATGACTACAAAAACACAGGCCACTAAAGCAAAAGTAGACAAGTGAGACTGCACCAAATTAAAAGTTCCTACACAGCATATGAAACAACAAACAGAGTGAAGAGACAACCTATGGGATGGGAGAAAATATTTTCAAAGCATACATCTGATAAGGGGTTAATATGCCAAAATATAATATCAACTCAACAGCAACCAAAAACAACCTTATTTAAAAATGGGCAAGGACCTGAACAGGCATTTCTCAAAAGAAGACATACACATAGTCAATGGCATATGAAAAGATGCTCAACATCACTAATCAGTAGAGAAATGCAAATTAAAATAGTGAGATACCACCTCACTTGTTAGAATGGCTATCATCAAAACAACAAAAGATAACAAGTATTGGTGAGGATATGGAGAAAAGAAAATCTTGTATACTATTGGTAAGAATGTAAATTGGTATATGGACACAGGGGGTCCATAAAGTTCATGTGCGATTTAACATAGTTTACTTTACATACATAAGGGGAATTGCTAAGACAAAATATATGTCTTGTTTAAATTTTTCTAGATGGCTCCAAATTGATTCCCAAGGATTTTGACTAAACCACTTTCCACTTCTACTACTACTTTCATAAGCATTGGACATTTTCAGTCTTCTTAATTTTTGCAAACATGGTGGGTAGAAATGATCACATTCTTTGACATCCATGATCTTGCTATTCCACCTGCCCTCACAGAAACAGAAAAAATATCAACATCGTATCCTAGACAGGATAAAATGGCCAAGCTCTGCACAAACTGAGCCATGACTCATAATCAAAAAGCTTATCTATGCCTAAGACATGTTAGTAGAAACATGCTATAATTTTCACCAAATTGTTGAAAATTGCTTTGTGTGCTTTGGTGCTCATAGTTCAGTGGTTCGGGCCACGGAAAACAAACCGAGCCTGGACCTGCCAAACAACAATGACAACTGCAACAAAAAAATAGCCAGGCATTGTAGCAGATGCTTGTAGTCCCAGCTACTTGGGAGGCTGAGGCAAGAGAATTACTTAAGCCCAAGAGTTGGAGGTTGCTGTGAGCTGTGATGGCACAGCTCTGTACAGAGGGCAACATAGTGAGACTCTGTCTCAAAAAAAAAAAAAAAAAAAGGAAAATCGCTTTGTGTGTTCTCTTTCATTGGAGGAAAGAATAAGTTGATTTGCTCAACAAGGAGATCTCTCACCTACAATAGAACTGCAATTGGGGTTACTATTAAAATCAGCTTACAATCTATTTATTATTAAATATTCTTCTTAGGTTTTGATCATGAAAATCTTAAGACATACAGTAAACTTTTTTTTGAGTCTCTCTATGTTGCCTTCCGTAGAGTGCCATAGTGTCACAGGTCACAGCAACCTCCAATACTTAGGCTTAATCAATTCTCTTGCCTCAGCCTCCCAAGTAGCTGGGACTACAGGCACCCGCCACAATGCTCGACTATTTTTTGGCTGTAGTTGTCATTGTTTGGTAGGCCCTGGCTAGATTCAAACCCACCAGCTCTGGTGTATAGGGCTGGCCCTTAGCCGCTGAGTTACAGGTGCCAAGCCAACATACAGAAAACTTGAACTTTTAATATTCAAATATCCTCCACCTACATAAATAATTGTTAACGTTTGATCACATGTGTTTCACTCTGTTTGCTATGTCTTTTGAAAGTGAGTTAGAGCAAATTTTGAAAATCACCTCTAAATACTCTTGAGAATAGATATATTCCCCAGAAAATGATAATATCATTTCACATCTAAGAAAATTCATAATTCTGTAACATTACTTAATATCCAATCTGTATTCTAATTTCTCCACATATCTTAAGAAAATTGTCTCAGGATTTCTTGTAGGATCACACTTTATATATAGGTATTATATATATATATATTATGTTTTTTTGTTTGTATAGTTTGGTCTAAAACAGCTCTTCCAATTTTTTCCCCATGGCATTGACATTTTCAAAAGTCCAAAAAATTTTTCTGCTAGAATGTTCTATAATCTGGATTCTGGAGTATTTCTGGGAGGGGAGGTGATTCAACTTAATTTTACTCAGAGTAGGAAGGTCAGGAAGACTGCATGTAGGAAGTGGCATTGAACTTAGCTTTGGAATTGAATTCTGTAGGGTACCACAGAATTGGTACCCTTTCTGTGAATATGGGCAGAAAGAGTACCATTTTTCTCTTTGTAATGGAAAATGCAGTGGAACATAAGGCAAAATTGTGGAGAGTCTCATTGGCAAAGCAAGAAACTTGGCTTTCTTGTCAGCAAAAAAGGAAAAGCAGACTTTCCCTGTCAATAGCAAGACCTTCTTCCAAAGATCTGTTTAATCCACTCCATCCCTCACAGCCTGAGCTCCAACTTAAACTTGTCATTCTTTCTCCCACAACAGCAGTCTACCCCCTGGCCACCTGGCCTGCAGTTTCTTCCCCTCCAGGACACTTTCTTGTGAGCTCCAGTGGAATGTTCTAAACACTCAAACCTGATCCTGTCCCTTCATGGTGCAAAACTTTTCCATGGATTTCTATTAATTTCAAGAGAGAGCCCAAAGGGCCTTGAGGCCCTCCAAAGAGGGTAGCAATTGAGAGTGGAAAGTAAGGGAAAAGAAAACAAAGGAGATGTGACATTGGGGTTTCACAAAGGATCATAGTGGTGCCTCCTTGTGCCTAGATGCTCTTTCTCTACTCACAAAATTTGGTTTGAGATGGATAAAAAAACCTAAATTTAAGGCATGAAATGATAAAAATCCTCAAAGAACACATGGGAAAAACACTTGAAGATATCGGCTGGGGAAAGACTTTATGAAGAAGACTTTTATGGCAATTGCAACAACAAAAATAAACGGGACTTAATGAAACTGAAAAGCCTCTGTACAGCTAAGGAGACAGCAACCAAAGCAAACAGACAACCTACATAAGGAGAAAGGATATTTGCATATTTTGAATCAGACAAAAGCTTGATAACTAGGATCTACAGAGAACTCAAACAACATGAAAAAAGCCAACAATCTCTTATGTCAATGGACAAGAGATGAATAGAACCTTCTCTAAAGAAGACAGATGAATGGCTAACAAACATATGAAAAATGGTTATCATCCCTAATTATTAGAGAAATGCAAATCAAAATCACCCTGAGATACCATCTAACCCCAGTGAGAATGGCCCACATCACAAAATCTCAAAAGTACAGATGCTGGCATGGATGTGAAGAGAAAGGAACACTTTTACACTGCTGGTGGTACTGCAAACTAATACAACTTTGGAAGGAAGTATGGAGAACTTTCAAAAAACTTAAACTAGACCTCCCATTTGATTCTGCTATCCCATTACTGGCATCTATCCACAAGAAAAAAAAATCCTTTTATCATAAGGACTCTTGCATTAGACTGTTTATCACAGCTCAAATTTACAATCACCAAAATGTGGAAACAGCCTAAATGCCCCCCAACCCAGGAATGGATTAATAAGCTGTGGTATATGTATACCATGGAATACTATTCAGCCATTAAAAAAGATAGAGACTTTACAGTTTTTGTATTAACCTGGATGGAAGTGGAACACAGTATTCTTAGTAAAGCATCACAAGAATGGAGAAGCAAGAATCCCATGGACTCAATTCTGATATGAGGGCACTTAATGACATACATGGTGGGAGGTGGGGAAGCGGAGAGCAGAGGAGAGTGGGGGGGTCACAGTGTTTGACAAACCTCTTGGGGGTGGGACACAATTACAAGAGGGACTTTACCTAACAAATACAATCAATGCAACCTGGTTCCTTATACCCTCAATGAATCCCCAACAACAACAACAAAAAGGCCACTTGGGACTAGGAAGAAGGAAATTGAGAAAGGAGTTCTATTTATTGAATGTGTAATAGTTTACTGTGTACCAAGCTAGGAGCATTATACATCTTAAGACATTCATTCTTATAGCACTGGTAATACGAGACAGGTTCAGTGAATATCCCAATTTTCCAGACTAGGAAACAGAACAGAAAAGAGAAATATGGCATCCAGATGGTAAGTGATGCAGGCGGGAGTGATCACAGAGGATAGTGGGGGTGGGAGGATGAGAAGCAGAGTCTCAGGCCTCAGTCTTGGATGTCTAGTCTGGGCTGCAGGGATCATAGGCAATGCAAATCCTTGGGAAATGTACTCGCCATCCCTTTACAAGTTCTAGCATTCAGGTCCAGGCCAGATGAGGATAAAGGGGCACTGGTATGTGTGAGCTGGAACCCGTGATCTTATGGGCTTCTAGAAGGTCTTTCTGAAGCTCCTAGTGAATGAATAAGGAGAATGCCTCGTCCTGAAGGAACTGGAGAAAGAGGTCAGGATGTCTTGTAAACTCCTGACCCTTTCCCACAGCACCAGCCAGGCTTCTCAACTCCTCTTGCTCCTTCAAGAAGACATTGCAGTGCAGCTGTGCCTTCCATGGGGTCCCCACACCCTCCGTGCAATGGTGGCTGGGAAATGCCCTTGTGGATGGCACAAATAGCAGCCTCCAGGTGACATCCATCGTGCTTGGCCCCTGGGTCAACAGCACCATCTGCCTGACAGAGAAGCCAGTAATGGGCACAAGACTTGTCTGTGAGGGGAAGAACCAAAATGGAACCCACGTTTCCAGCATCCTACTGATGTCAAGTAAGAGTGGAAGGGGTTGGTGATTGGGTGAGGATGAGGAGTGGGATGGGTTCTGACCTTGGGGCCACAGGAGGGAATAGAGCTTTGGCTCCAATGCCAAACTTCTCTTCTGCACTCCTTTCAGGTTCTTTGGTTTCCCAGACATTCATGAAAGGGCTGATCCAAGGTGTTGTCTACGGAACCATTGCAGTTACACTGCTCTTCCTCTGCCTCCTTCCCCTCATGTGAGTACCAGCAGGGGAAATTCACTGGCAAGCCTGCCCCAAAGCTTGCTTACTGCCCATCAGACCCTGGCTACAGAGCTCAGGGAAGTCAAAGATGGGACCCTGCCCCCAATCAACTCAGGCTTAAAAAGAGAGAAGGGCACCTAACACAGTCCTCACCACCCAGAGCCATCAGACCCTTGCTGCATATATCATAAAGGGGACGACCAGGAAGGAGCTGCAGCCCTAGAGAGGCCAGCAACCCCAACATGCTGTCTTGAGTGGACCTGGAAAGCTCAAGATGCCTCAGCTTGTGGAAAGTGGTGGAAGTTGAGCATCCTTAATCCAAAACTTTGAAATCTGAAATACCCCTAATGCAAAACTCTTTGAGAGCCCACATGTTGCCACAGTAGAAAATTCCACACCTGACCTTATGTGGTAGTTTCTTTGAACTTTGTTTCTTACACAAAATTATTAAAAATATTACATAAAATTACCTTCGGGCCTAGGTGAATATGAAATATAAATAAGTTTTGTGTTTAAACTTGGGTCCTATCCCTAAGATATCTCATTATGTGTATGCAAATATTCCAAAATCTGAAAATATCTGAAATCCCAAGCATTTTATGGGTTTTTAAATTTTCTTTTTTTAAAATTTTATTTCAGAATATTATGAGGGGGCTCGGCACCTGTGGCTCAACGGCCTAAGGCACCAGCCACGTACACCTGAGCTGCCAGGTTCGAATCCAGCCGGGGCCCGCCAGACAACAATGACGGCTGCAACCAAAAAATGGCTGGGCATTGTGGTGGGCGCCTGCAGTCCCAGTTACTTGGGAGGCAGAGGCAGGAGACTCGCTTGAGCCCAGGAATTGGAGGTTGCTGCGAGCTGTGATGCCACGGCACTCTATCCAGGGTGACAGCTTGAGGCTCTATCTCAAAAAAAAAAAAAGAATATTATGAGGGTACAAACATTTTGGTTACATGAATTGCTTTTGTACCATTTGAGTCAAAATTATAAATGTGCCCTTCACCCAGAGAGTGTGCATTTTGGATGAAAGATGCTCAACTTTTATACACGGAAGCCCAGGGGCGTGTTTGAAGTATTTCCAGTGTCTTTCTATAGCATCAGGTGCATCAAGAGTGACAGGTAATAGCTAAAAAATGAGGTTGAAAAAAGTTCTCAGTATTGGTTCATAAAGAGCCTTGAAACTTGGCTCTTGACATATTAGCGAGAAGCCCACAGTGAGAATGGCAGGACTGCAGGAGGTCAGGCCAGAGAGGTGGGCAGGGAAGCCTCTGGCCAGTCCAGATGGCCTGAAATGAATCCTAAGTCAGGAATCGTGGAAGACATCAGGGAAGGAAAGCATGAGCTTGGGGTGGGACATGGAGCAGGGAGTGAGGCCAGAGGCCAGGCTAGCAACTGATCCTGAGGTCTAAGCAGGAAGGAGCTGGGGCAAGTAATAAGGGGTAGCCGGAAGTGTGGGAATTTGAGAAAGAAAAAAGATAAGCCTGGCAGCAGGGAAAACTGAGGCACTCTTATCAAAATATAATCAGCTGGACTTGAAGACCGGGCATTTTCACTACTGACCCCATCTGAGCCCTACAGCCTGATAAACAGGGTATCCCTAATATGTAGGATATAGAACTCACCCCCAGAGAGGGTGCAAAG
Organism: Arctocebus calabarensis; assembly: GCA_963573935.1. Classification (NCBI taxonomy): domain Eukaryota; kingdom Metazoa; phylum Chordata; class Mammalia; order Primates; family Lorisidae; genus Arctocebus; species Arctocebus calabarensis. The sequence continues at coordinate 22,575 of CAUYON010099999.1, forward strand.
CTTTCCCTAGATCACACAGCAAACTGGTAGTGTTGTGGAGGCTCTAAACCAGAACTTCTGATCAGGACCAGAGCCCGTGTGGGGACACAGGGAGGTGGAGAGCCAGAACCAATCAGAAGCTCATTTTCTTAGACTAAAATATATAAGAATGAAGCAGGCAAAGGAAATTGCAGCAATCAAAGCAAAAAGGAGCTCTAAAGGCAAAGCAAGCCAAGAACCCAAGATGTCTTTGAAGTCTAAGGAACCAGGAGCGTCCACAGTCATCCCATCTTCTGAGAGGCAGATACTGGTGGGTACCCTTTGCGTCTGGAATCTACCAGAATATTGAACAGAATCCACAGGGAAAGGAACGCAGTGTTTTGAAGGAGTTGTCACCTTCAGCCTTATAGGACATCTCAGTGCCAGAATGTGCTTTCACATCATTTCATAGTTGATGGAGCTAAGACCCAGGAAGGGAAAGAAGTGTGAAAATTAGGAGAGAGAATTGAAAAGAAAATTAGAATCAGCAATGTAGACACAAACACACCAGCATACTGAGTCCCTGGCATATACAGCAGATGGCAGGTGGCACTGTAGATGCCACAGGCCCATGTCACCCTCAAGTTCTGGGAGACCAGGCCCAGCCAGGGTTACTACTCCATTCACTCTGCTCCTCACATCCCCCAGAGGGCTTGGCAGAGACAGCATCTGGGGGCACCAGGCCTCACTGTTATTTACCATTTATGATCCTCCAGGACCAGAAGTGCCCTGCTGTCCTCCCAACACCCAACATAAAGAGCTAGTTTCCTTCTACAGATAAATGATGCATCTGTTTAAATTCTACCAATTTGTCCTGCAATGTCTCCTAATCTCTATGATAGGCAATGCCAGGGTCTCAGAAATGGGTTAGACCAAGGCTTTGCCCTCAGAGAGCAGCCAGGCTGGCAGGGAGGGCACCTGCACAGGGTGAGGGCTGAGCCAGGGAATTATGGTGGCCCAGAGGAGGGAGGAACCCAACCTGCCTAAGGAATCCAGGCCAGATGTCCCAGAGGAGGGACAGGATATTAGGGGGCTCCTAGCACTGGGGGTGCAGAGGGTCAGAGAAAACAGGGTTGCAGACTCAAACCATGGGTTATGAGGAAAGCTAAGGCAGTGGTTGCTCCATGTTGCTTTGCTCTGTGCTCAAAGGGGTGTCCTTCTAAGTTTTGGAGGCCTCAGCTCCAGGCCTGTTCCAACATCCTTTTCTCTTTGCCCTGTTCCACAACCCCACCCCTTCCAGGAAAAGCGAGATCAACAAGCCAACTGAGCCTGTGCAAGTTACATCATCCATGGAATTTCTACTATCCTCAGAATTACAAAAGTCCACAGAATCCATAGAGCCCCCCAAAGCACTGGAATCTGAAGTAAACCCGGAGCCCCCAGACCCATGTCAGCTCACAAAGCCTTCCCAAGCCTCACCTGACCTTCACACTTACTCTCCATGGAAGAAGGATTTACTCTTGGACCTGGTCTCAGAAACTTTGAAGGCACAGTCTTTGCTCCGGTTAGCCAGACAACACATGCTTGCCCAGGGATGGTGTTGAAGTGAAAACACAAGTGAGACTATGGCATGGGTCCATCTGGAAGCTGTTTCTGAGCCCCTACTGTGCCAAGTGCCTGAGATACACCAAACTTTGAAGCTGTCATATTTGGATCGAATCCAAACTTCAGCACTTAGTTGTGGTGGGTTTTGGACAAGACCTTTCCCCTTCCCTTTTAAACTTCAGTATCTTCATGTGACATAAACCCAGGTGGACAGTGGGTGAAAGTGGTCCCCAGAGATGCAGGTGGAGAAAAAAGCCACGACTACAGGCCCTGAATGCCAAGAAAAGGCATTGGAGATCTATCTCATAGGACCTTATCCTGACTCCCTGAGAATGTAAGTTCCATGAAAACAGGGACTTGCCTGTCTTGTTTCTTACTTGTATCACCACACCATTTACAATGATGCCTAAAATATCTTATAAAATATAATAAGCTCTCAAAAATGTTTGGCACATCATTGAATGAATGATTTATAAGCTGTTTAAGGTTTAAAGCAAGAAAGTGGAGTGGCCAGAAATATAAAAATTTATTTGCTTTCTCTTTCCTTCCTGCCTCTTCCCCAATATATAGAACAGGCCAGACTGGAAGCAAAGATGCTAATTAGGAGGTTATTGCACCATTTCTTGGCCAGGTTCAAATGCAGGCATGCAAGGAATGAGAAAGAGATTCTGAGGTTGGAACGGACCGGGCCTGTTTATTGTTTCTCCCTTCTCTGTCCAGATGCCAGTAGTTTTCAGAGGTTGGGCAGAGGGTAATTTCTTCCACAGTATTAGTGAGTAAATACAATGATCCTGCCGCACTAGTGATATGGTCATCTTGTACACAGGGTAGATGTTTGTACACCTATAAGTCTCCCCAAGAACAAGCACCTCTTGCATGCAGTTCACATTTCACAGAAACATGAGCACCTGCTGCGTGCCAGATAATCAGAGGAACAGGCAAGTCGCTGCCCTGCCTCCATGGACTGGTGGTCCACACGAGTGCACAAAGAAATGCACTCACACTTACAGTTTAAAATCTTGATAAGTGCTAGGAAGAAAAAAGGATAGAATTAGAATGTACAAGAGGGGACCCAGTTTGGATTATACACTCAGAGGGGCTCTCTGAGCAAGTGACACCTGTATTGAGACCTACAGGACTGTTAGGACTAGCCAGACAGCAGGAAAGGCAGGTTCCAGGCTCTGAGGTGGGAGGAGTTTGTGAGTTCAGAGCCAGGAGAGGTTTAGGTTTTGTCCTCACTGGTGGAGGGCAATTTCCTCCTATGCTTTGTAATTTTGAAAAGTGGTTTCAGATGTGGTTTTATCTCTGAAAATCATGGGCAGCAAAGATTTTGAGCTGAGGAGAGAAGCCTCTATAATAGACCTGGTGTTTGCCTGTACCAAAGAAACCAGCCCCAGACCAAAGAAACCAGGCGGGCACCGTTGGGGGTGGGGCGGGATCCGGGAGAGGAGAGGCGATGAGATCCAGAACAGGCAGGGAAGAGAGGGCCCGACACGGTTGGGGGTAGGTAGATGGGTTTGGGAATGGCTTGTTTTGTCGGTGAGAGCGACCTCGATGACAAGACCAGAACGGGGCGGGGGTGGGTGGGAAGTGGGGCACACGGGGAGCCATCCCGTTGGCCTTGGCGGTCAAAGCGCTGGGCGTTTTGTTCTGGATCAAAGACCTGCCTGCGTACAGGTACCGGGTTGAGAGAGGAAAGTCCCTAACCACCTAATTACTTGGAGTCTACCAGGTGCTCAGAGAATATGATTGTCCCCAACGCCCCGCGGCGACAGTTGTCCCGACTGGCTCCGCCCACGCCCGCGGGTCCTCTCCAAGCACCGCCAAGCCAGGATCGCCGTGGGCAGGAGGCTCGGGGCGGGCTCCCGGCAAGCCGGCACCGTTACTCCACCTGTCAGTTCGTCAAGAACTGATAACACTCAGCAGAAAAGGGGAGGATGTTTGGTTTTCAAGAAAATAATACTGAGGAAGGTCCAGGCTGGACTTCTCTGAACCCAAAACCAGGAGGTAAATTTGAAAAAGGAGATGATCTTTTAGGGAGAGGGAGAAGAGATCACCTGTGAGGACAAAGATGTGGCTGTCCTCTTAGTTGGTAACAACCACCCTTAACTGGGTGTGTGTGTGTGTGCAAAATATTAGACTAGGAAGAGATCCGAATTTTAGAGTCTAGAGGATTTTTACATACTCTGCACTAAAACCCACCCATTTTACAGATGAGGAAACTGGGAGAGGGGGGAGGACCAGAGATAGGATAGGACTTGCTGAGAGTAACCCAGGGAGATCCTAGGAAAGCCCCAGCTGGAATGAGCCTGGAGCTCTTCCCAACATTTGATCTGACACTGCAAATTAGAGGAAGGATTTTGACAGTGGGAGGAGGGGCGTGGAACTGGGTGCAATGGAAAAAAGGTAGTCATTATCTAGAATCCTGGGTAGCATCTTTTTGATGTGAGGAGGGAGAAATTCCTTAAGAGAAACAAACTAGAATGGAAAAGCAGAGGGCTGGTTCTTGAATCAAAACATGTCTGAGAAGAGATCACAGTCAAGAGCAGTCCTAAGGGAACCAGGCAGGGGGTGCGAATGAGAAGTGCTTATTTTGTTCCAGGGTCTGTTCTGAGAGCTTTACATGGGTTAACTCACTTAATCCTTCCAATTATTCCACAAGATGGGTGCTGTGACAACCTACAAGTTATAAGTGAGAAAACTGGGGAACGCCAGAGAGGGGAGGTAACCTGCCTGCAGTCACACAGCTGGCAAGCAGTAGAGCCAGTATTGAGAAGATACATAATGAGTAGGATTTTAATCCTCTACACACACCTACCAAACTAGTGCAGCAGGGACACATTTCCCATGGTAAGGGAGGAAATTGATATCTACCCAGATTGTTGCTGGATCTAATTTGTCTTACAGAAGCTGAGAATTCAGACTTTTATGTGAGGATCCTGATTTTGAACATTAGCAACTCATTAAAGAAAGTTTATATGGGCTAAGTAAAACCCCCTAAATTGTGATTGCCTCACAAAGCCACCTATTTGAAAATTGTGAACCAGACTGTCTTTCAGATAACGTAACAGTTACCTAGGAAACGCCCAGCCCAGACTTACCTGGAAAATGGGAAGCAAAGATAAGGCCTTTGGACTGCTGGGCCATCCATCCCCCAGGAGAATCTGGAACCCTTCCCTGCAAGCTGGCTTCACATCCAGGTTGTATTAGTTTCCTGTTGCTGACACAACCATTACCACAAATTTAGCAGCTTATAGCAACACCCATCATGGTCTCACAAAAGGTCAGAAGTTCTGATGCAGCATGTCGCCTCTGATGGCTTCCTGCTCCATCTTTTACAAGGCCTAAGTATTAGCAGGGCTGCATGGATTTCCTGCTGCTTTAGGGTTGAAGTCATTTCCAGTTAAGTTCAGATTGTTGGCAGAATTCAGTTTCATGCATTTGTAGCACTGAAGTGTCCATTCCTTTTCTGGGTGGCACCTGGGATCATTCTCAGCACCTAGAGACTGCCCAAACTCCTTGATTCATGGTCTCCCTCCTTCTTCTTCAAACAATGTTACATCAAGTCCTTCTTATGCTTTAAATCTCTCTGATCTCTCTTCTGGCTCCTCTGTCCTATTTCTTTCTCTTCTGAAGCTCTCTGACTCTTCTGCTTTGAAGGGCTCATGTGATTACCCTGTGCTCATCTGTGCAGCCCAAGATAATCTTTTCAATTTAAGATTAGCTAATAGTTTCTGTGGCTCAGGAATCTGGGCATGGCTTGATGGGGTTCTCTGATTCAGGGTCCCTGACAAGGCTGCCATAAAAGTGTCAGCCAGAATGAAGATTTCATCTGAAGGGACAACTGGGGAAGGATCTGCTTCCAAGCTCACTTATGTGGCTGTTGCACTGAGCTCCTCACAGGCTATTGGCAGAGGCTGCCCTCAACCCCTTACCTCCTGAGGCTCACTATTATGAGAGCGACTTCATCAAAGTGTATCCTCAAAGTGCCTTCATTTAGATTTATATTTGATTGACTAGCCAGACAGGAATCTTGGTAGTGGGAACATCTTCAGAAGATCTAGAAGATCTAGAGAAAGGCCTACCAAACAGGTCAAAGGTGAAAAAGGTATCTTTAACTTATATTGTGCCTCACTGATACCCATTCTCCTTCTGTGCCCTGTAGGATGCATCCACCAAGCATTCCAAAGCTTTGTAAAACTCTATGTCCACTTAAGGATGGAAGGTACCTTTTCCCTTGTACTATTTTCTGTTAGAGGAATCCCATAGTAATGTTGCTTGTGCCTCATGGCAGCCAGATTCTAAGATGGCCTTCTGTGACCCCTCTCTTGGTATTCACACACTTTTGTGATGCCCTTCCCTCAAACATGAGCTGTCCTGATGACTTGTTTCTAACCCACAGACAATGGCAAAGGTGATGAGATGTCACCCTTGTGATTGGGCTATGTGACATTGCAACTTCCATTGTGCTGACCAGCTTTCTCTTGTTGACTGAGCCTCAGGTGGGCTGATACTTTAATGGCAGCCTTGTCAGGGACCCTGAAACAGAAAACCCCATCAAGCCATGCCCAGATTCCTGACCCATAGAAACTATGAGATTATGAATGTGTTTTGTTTTAAGTCATTAAGATGGTAATTTTTTTTTTTTTTGAGACAGAGCCTCAAGCTGTCACCCTGGATAGATTGCTGTGGCATCACAGCTCACAGCAACCTCCAATTCCTGGGCTCAAGCGAGTCTCCTGCCTCTGCCTCCCAAGTAGCTGGGACTACAGGTGCCCACCATTTTTGGTTGCAGCCATCATTGCAGGCCGGGCTGGATTCGAACACGCCAGCTCCCAGGTGTACGTGACTGGCGCCTTAGCCCGTTGAGCCACAGGTGCTGAGCCCATTAAGATGGTAATTTGTTATGCAGAAAATGAAAATGAATACCTACCTCAGTAAGTAAAATGTGCAAACTTTGAGTAAAACAAGCAAGAAAAAAAGACACAAATTACAAAAATTAGGAATCAGTGAATATAACCACAGATCCTAAGATATCTAAAGGATAGGGAATATATGAGCAACTTTATGCCAATAAGTTTGCTAACTTAGGCTCGGCACCTGTGGCTCAACAGGCTAAGGCACCAGCCACGTACACCTGAGCTGGCAGGTTGGAATTCAGCCCGGGCCCACCAAACAACAATGACAGCTGCAACCAAAAAATGGCCAGCCCACCCCCGGCCAAAAACTACTTAAAAATAAAAGAAAGAAAGAAAGAAAGAAACGGAGGTGGTGGGTTCAAACCCACCCCTGGCCAAAAACTGCAAAAAAAAAAAAAAAAGAAGAAAGAAAGAAAGAAAGGGTGGTGCCTGTGGCTCAAAGGAGTAAGGCGCCAGTCCCATATGCTGGAGGCGGTGGGTTCAAACCCACCCCCGGCCAAAAACTGCAAAAAAAAATGGCTGGGCATTGTGGCGGGCGCCTGTAGTCCCAGCTACTTGGGAGGCGGAGGCAAGAGACTCACTTGAGCCCAGGAATTGGAGGTTGCTGTGAGCTGTGATGCCACAGCAATCTATCCAGGGTGACAGCTTGAGGCTCTGTCTCAAAAAAAAAAAAAAAAGTTTGCTAACTTAGAGTGGAATTCCTTGAAAGTTACAAATTACCAAATTTTTTGAAGAAGAAATTGGTAATCTGAATAGCCCTAGATCTATTACAGAAATTGTGTTTATAGTTAGAAATGTTTCCATCCATAAAACTTCAGGCCTACATAACTTCACTGGTGGATTCTACCTAATACTTAAGGAATAAGTGCTTGTAATACTAATTATATACAATTCTTCTAGAAAATAAGATAATCACTTTCTTACTCATTTTATGATGCTAGCATTACTTTGCTACCAAAACATAAGGCTACAAAAAAAAAAATGGACCAATATCTTTTGTAATGATAGATACTGAAATGCTTGACAAAAATATTATTAAGTAAAATTCAATAATCTTTAAAATATAATCATGATGGATCATGCAAGTTTATCTTAGGAATATAAGATTGATTCAAGAGTGGAAAACTGGCTCGGCGCCTGTGACTCAACAGGCTAAGGCACCAGCCACGTACACCTGAGCTGGCTGGTTCGAATCCAGCCTGGGCCCGCCAAATAACAATGACAGCGGCAACCAAAATGGCCGGGCATTGTGGCGGGCGCCTGTGGTCCCAGCTACTTGGGAGGCGGAGGCAGGAGACTTGCTTGAGCCCAGGAATTGGAGGTTGCTGTGAGCTATAATGCCACCGCACTCTATCCAGGATGACAGCTTGAGGCTCTGTCTAAAAAAAAAAAGAGTTGAAAACCAGTCAACTTAATACATCAACAAAGATAAAACCTTTATGATTACCATCATTTCAATAGATACAGAAAAGCATTTGACAAAATTAAACCTTTACTCATGGCTAACAGAAAAATAAAAGCAAAACACCAAGCCCCACAAACTCAAAAGAAGGAAATTTCTTAGCCTGATAAGTAGTATCTATGAAAAAGGTACAACTCATATCACCCTTAATGATGAAAGACTAAGTAGAAAGACTTAGAGACGGGGTCTCACTGTTATCTCCCATCTATGATCAGAAACAAGGCAAAGATGTACACAAACACCTCTATATCCAAAATTGTACAGGAGGTCTTCACCAACTCAGTAAGGCAAGAAAGAGAGGTAAATGGCATACAGATTGTAAAGGAAGAAATAAAACTGTTCTTATTCATGGATAACATGATTTTCTATGTAGAAAATTCCAAAGAATCTGCAAAAAAACCCTACTAGAATTAATGAGTGAGTTTAGCAGGGTCAATATACCAACTGGATTTCTATATGCTAGCAAAAGAAATAGAAATCCATGGAAGTGTTCCAAATCATGACTGAGATGGTGATTAAGTACATGCATTCGTTTGTCAAAATTTATGGAATGTTACACATAAAATGGATGCCTTTTATTTGATATAAACTACCGCTTAATGAGGATGATTTTAAAAAATCGTTTCAGAACCCCAGCAGACTTCCATCCCCATTGCATTGATCACAACTGTGTCACATGGCCACCACCATTGTGAGGCTAGCTGGAGAAGTATTCATTATTTCTGACCTCTCTAGTGGTACCAACAAGGGATAACATGGTTGGGAATGTTCCCTGGGTGAGCCAGAAAGCAGTGCCAGGAACAATGAATAGCTGATGCTCAAACTCAAGCAACCCAATTCCAAATGAATGCTTTCCACAAAGCAAGAAAAGATTGTGCTTGCTCATTTTTTTCCCCAGTGAATGTTCATCAGACAAGAACCTTTCTGAGCATGGTGGAGTACACAGAGGTCTATTTGATATAGGACCTTCCCTGAAGGAGTTCGCTCTTAATAGATATTTCATCAATTTCCCAATTTGTGTGACAACCAAATGCACAGCTCCACAAGGTGTTGGGGAGCCAGACTCCCTCTATTGTTATGAACAACATCCTTAAATCTGTGACTTTCATCTGTGTGTTATCTCATGATTACCAGGTGGCTACTCCATCTCAGCAATCACATCCATCTTGCTGGGAGGAAGGAGAAAGTACTGGGGAAGAAGTGGTGATGTTAATATCAGAAAAGCAGAACTCCCTGAACTCTCTAGCCAATAGCCTCTCACATTTAGTATTTCAAGTAGACAACTCTGTCCACATATTTGCTTAATAATAAGTCTAGCAAAGTTCATGAGGAAGAACTTTGCATTGTTCATGAAGGAGAAGAGTCTTCTCTCCAGACAGATATACAACTTGGGAAAACAGAGGTGTCAGTGACAATGTTGTTATTAATGAAGCAAGAAACCATCTAGTAAGACAACCTGTCAGAACTTCATTTTATTTTGGAGATCATTTTCACAAGACAGGGAATAATTTCTGACATCTTTGGAGTCTCATAAGACTGCTTTGTTTAAATTGTTCTTTCAAGGGCAGATTTCTATTAACAAAGATGAGAACAAGTCAGCAATAGTCATGAATATTCATAGGAAACTGTATATTGCAGAGAACATAAATGATATTCTTATAAACATTCTCAGTTCTGCAGAGTGTCAAAGCAGATACTTCGAACAATTTTATAAAACAACAATATCATTTGATTTATCGCTCAGGGGAAGGAAACATTTCTTTCCACTCTTTCTGAGACTCATGTACTTTATTATGAGAACTTACTTTTCTATAAACCAGGCTCTGGAATTCTATTAGTATCATATACAAAAAGGAAAAAGGCCTTTGGAGCTCAACTGTGATGACAAAAAAAGAAAAAACTGGTGAAACAGCTGAATTAGGCTTTTATTTGCTGAAATAATTTGATTGAATATTTCTTCTGCTTGGCTCGCTGGTCAGAACTGTGCGGTGTAGACACCACTCAATAGAAAGGAGGCAGGGAAGTAGAGACTTTTTTTCAAACTGAAGGTTTTATCACCTGAACAAATTTGAAATAATGAGGGAGCGGAGGATACGTAGGAAGACAGCTCTCAGGGTCTGCCTGGAACATTGCCATAGACGAGATGGGCAGACGAGTTGCAGAAGCAAGTCTGGGAGAGGAAGTTTCTTTCTGGTTATGGAGATCTGGGAAGGAGCCTCCAGGAGAAGGTCACATTTGACCTGGACATAGAAGGAGGGAGGATTTGAATGTGGGCAGAGGACAGAGGTGCAGAAGGATACCATGAAATACAGATGGCCTGGCTTGGCGCCTGTGGCTCAACAGGCTAAGGAGCCAGCCATGTACACCTGAGCTGGCGAGTTCGAATCCAGCCCAGGCCTGCCAAACAACAATGACGGCTGCAACCAAAAAATGGCTGGGCGTTGTGGCGGGCGCCTGTAGTCCCAGCTACTTGGGAGGCGGAGGCAAGAGACTCGCTTGAGCCCAGGAATTGGAGCTTGCTGTGAGCTGTGATGCCACAGCACTCTATCCAGGGTGACAGCTTGAGGCTCTGTCTTAAAAAAAAGGAAAAAAGAAAAAAAAGAAATACAGATGGCCTAAATAATCATACAGATGTAGGATGCTCAGAGTGTCTGCAGAAAGGGTGCTTTTTTCTTTGGCACAGAAGAATAATGGGGTGCAGGGAAAGGGGGCAGAGGAGACAGAAAAAAATGTGGGACAACATTGTGGACAGCTTCAAATGCAAGGCGGGGTTAGGATTTATGCCATCGGTCACAGTAATGTTTATTTCTCGTCCATCTCCCTTAAATATGTTTCCTTCTCTCCATCCCCATCTTTCTCCTGGGCCATTGCCTGCCCCTCAGTGCAGACCCAGGGGACCTTCAGAACAGGCAGACCTGTGCCCCCCATGTTTAAAACCTTTCCATGGGGCGGCTCCTGTGGCTCAGCGAGTAGGGCGCCGGCCCCATATACCGAAGGTGGCAGGTTCAAGCCCGGCCTCGGCCGAACTGCAAAACAAAAAAATAGCCGGGCGCTGTGGCGGGCGCCTGTAGTCCCAGCTACTA